>JAHWFP010180883.1:9396-31656 GCA_023313725.1 Lithobius niger | reverse complement strand
CTTTTTAACGTACTCCTTGTTACTGTTGGCCGAATGACTGTAGCAAGCTTTTTTTTATCATTCAGATTTTTATTAATTTAAAAAGAAACATTAAGTCGGAAATAAGCCAGTAGCGAATTTCATACACGAGAAGTATCTATCCCAGTAAGCAATCTTACACTACTTACGTAGTTCATTTCTTTTAAGTGACGAGACTCGGAATCGAAATGCTGAACCATTATGACTGTACCAAACTACTGTTGAAACTTTATCCTTTTACCTGTGCATGATTTACAGGAACTTGTCTATATTTCCTTCTTTGAGCCGTATTAGTATACCATGATATGTATTTTGCATGTTTCCTAGTAGATTATTTATTTTACGCTTGTGCGTTTGTGCACTACGTGTTTCAGCTAAGCTAACTAATGTATTGGTTCCGTGGTGCCTTTGAGCTCATTAATGTTAGTACCATGCACACCCTTTAGGGGACGCTGTAAATTGTTATAATAAATATGTATACATACTGAGGCAGTGCAACTAAACAGACGCTATCTCTTCAACATGTGTTACTGACACAACTAACTTAATTGCACGCGCATGGCTTAGCCCACTCTCTGTAATATTCCTATGAATCGATATTACAATGGCGATAGAGTATGCGAGTATAACATTAATTATTTAATTTAAAGAAATTCATTATTTGTAAACCATTGTTATTCCGGTAAGTCCGTCGGCGAATGGGAAACCGAATAGGATTTCTGTGGGAAAAAACAACCAAATAATCTTTAATTAGGTCCTTCAGACTTTAAGCTGGGTGTGGTGGAATTTATTGTATGTGGCAGCACAAATAAAGTTTCCACACCTGGCCAGCTATTCAGTGTTTTTCCCAAATCAGAGGCCGTAACGAAGGAGGAATAGGTGTGTCATCAGGACTGTTAGGGCAGTTGCGTGATGTACAACACGTTGTATACGAAAAGGTATTTGGTTGCCCAATGCCGGATTGAAGTCTAGCTCTCCATTGAGGCGAATTTTGAAAATTACTAGCTTTACTAGAAACTGCATTGACAAGAGGCCGGGTGGTGAGTTTCGAGCCTGCTTCGAGTAATTTAAATGAATTTAATAGGTGATTCTATAATCACGAGTGATATTTGTTTAATATTGTGTTAAAATATTAAAGATGAAAATGTTAAAATGTTTACGACGTTTAAATGTGTTTAAAGTATCATTAAACTGTAAAAGATAACTTGAAAGGCATGCCAGTGAATTTAAAGCTTAAAACTATCAAGCAAGAGTTTAAAACTGTAAAAACGAGACGTTAAAAAAGTTAAAAGTGTAAAACTGGGCGTGAAAGACTCACACAAAGCCTAGGTTGAATAAAAGTTTAAAAGTTTTAATATTGTTATTCATTTAATAAATCGTGCAAAAAAAATGTAAAGACAGACCTGATGCCGTTCGAGGTTATAAATTTGTAAGTGTGAATCTGAAGTTTAAAATTGTTAAAAGAATATCTATAAAATGTTGCCCATTGAATTTATGAACCATTTATTAGTGAGTTTATTACTTTATTTGATTAAACTTAGTGCGATAAAACAGTGTTTTAAGGCTGAGTAGTATCTGAATTGTAACTAACGTCTCTTTTATGCTAGTCACCTTACCATGTGGTGCCGTTAACGGAAATCTGTTTGATATTATTGGTTTAAAACTGTACAGTGACTTGAGTTAGCGCCTTCTGTAAGAGTAACCTAGCTAATTACTAACAAATTGTAAAGAACGAGCACGTTGCTGCAGTGGTATATTCAAATTTAAAACTAGCTTAAATTGGTCAAGCTTTATTTTAAAAGCGCAGTTTAATATTCTAGTATCTAACTGGTCCTCTGCTTACTGCTTATGAGCGGTGAGGACGATTTGGATATTAAATTTAACGACACAACCCGAAAAAGAAGTCAAGAGTGGCAGGAAAGTTTTAATGACACATTAACTTTAATTCTTGAATCAACGAAGTCGGAAACTGAAACTTTTTCTAATGTCAACGAAAGTGTTGACAGAAACCGTTATAATGCCTCCAACATTGGCCCATAAAAAGATCAACGAGTTTGATCCACCTGTCGAAACTTGGTCGGATTTGAAAGAGTTCAATTAAATTTTACTGCCTATGACATTCTAGATGCTAAATATAGCACTTTGGCTCACCAGCATTGGAGCAAAAACCGATGGCTTACTCAGGAATTTGCGTGCTCCTGATACCTCACCAACAAAAAAGAAACTAATAAAAGTTGCACACCTTCATTGACAAACTAAACGAATTTCTTACGACTGAACAGCATGATAATACCAACAAACTGTTCATTAAAATGTTAAGATATTTTAACATTACAACTTTTAAAACAAAAACATTCATCACTATTATTGGCCTTTCTTTTGTAAATAATACCCTGAAAATTCGGAATTTTTTTTAAATAAATTTTCTTGAGATTGCTGTTGCCAAGCTGTTTTCATGGGTGGACAATGGACTAAACACCATTGCATTGAACCGTAACCTAGTTGTGCATGATCAAAGTATTGTTTTTCTGAACAACCTTATCGCAACATAAGGTTTTTTTTTTTAATATATTTGAACAGCCAATCTGCATCTCAAGATAACCAGAAAAAAGCGACATCATCAGCCTGTGGTTTCAAAAAGACTTTTGCAATTCAACAATCAACTTAAGCTTTACCTGTGAAACATTGTACATTGTTTAGGTTCCCTCATGGCATTTATTCAAGCATCAATGTACCAGCGCTGTTGTACCTGCAACAAACCAGCAATCACTAGCCAAGTTACCCTTCTGTGTCTCCCAAATGATCATTCCGTCGGGACGAGCCGGTTCAGCACAATCTCCTAGTCTTGTTCTCCCCAAGCTGAACCCATACGCGTGGAGTAGTGTGGCAACGTGGACTACTGCTCTTTGACTGAAAGTGGTGCCAGTAACCTAGATCCCCCCCCCCTCCATCCGAATATTTAGGCCCAATTTAACGAGAATCTAACCCTAACCCTTTGTCCCTAATTTCAGCTAGGCCTACTTCAACCATACCATTTCATTAAGCCTTTATAGGCCCGAAAATAGTCTTACCAAATGTAACTTACTCTATCGCTTCTCAATTTGCCGCTTGCCTCATGCCAAGAACTGCCCAGTACAAAGGTGTAAGTCAGGCAAACGTTATAATAAACCATCTTGAACAACTAATTGTTATTCACTGGTAAGACCTCGATGCCTTGTTTTCAATCCTATCTGCAACCTAATCTAATACTTAAATCCCCTCCTCCCATGCAGTGGTGAGCACCCCTCTTTAAGCTATCTCTCTATAAAATTCTTATCACCAAATCCCAACCATAAATAGATGCACAACACGAAGCTGTTTGATATAAAATACCAAAGTGAAAGTTATTTTAGTGTGACTAATGCAGAAATAATTACAAATGGTTAAAAATATATTATTTCAAATTTCTCAAACACGGCCACTTTTTTATTATTGTTATTTATGCACCAACTCTCATGCGTGATCAGAGCTATTCAGTTGCGCTCATATAAAGATAAGTGTATGATTCGTTTTTAGAGCATGAAGCAGAAATCGTACCGGTGAAGAGATTTCGAAAAATATTCTTAATTTAACTTTACAATATGATAAACGCAAGTATTGGATCATCTCTTGCTATGCCGAGTTATTGTGATCTGCAGATTCCAGTTACATACCTACTGTTAAGGACTGAATCAACATGAACTTCCATGTTAAAAGCCAAATTTTGAATCCCTATACCTGGCCCCAGAATTGACATAGACCATCGATTTTCGGTATTTGTGGAGGTGTGTCATAACTATTTGACAGTATTGAACATTATAATGACAACAACTGAACCGTTTGGCCTGCACAGAATGTGCATTTCTAGTTGTTGTTTTCGACCTGACCTAGGTTCAAGCAGGAGCAATGAACCGATTTTCAATTCTTATAACTTAAAATGGTATTGATCAGGAACCCTTCGAACGCTATTTTAATGTGACTACAATACAGTATAGTGTTATAATGTTCTTGTTGGGGAATTTTACTGTCACCTATAGTAGGGCGGCTTGGTGAAATGGTTCACTTTTTTTGAAAAGCATTAAAATTGGTATGAAATTTGATATGAAATTTGGCATGAAATCTGGCTCATGAATGGTAACTGAAAAAAAATAGCTATGATAGAAAGTACAAAAAACCCCTGAGGTGGGTTAGGGCGCCGTCCCCCCCTCCCCCCAAAAAAACATACGTTTTTTGGCTGTGACTCCCTAACCGTCAATTAATAAAAAGCAAATTTTGAAGCAAAAACGTTCAGCACACAATTTTGGACTAGAAATGTGTTTACGTCTTTTAGGTAAAAGCAACCATTGAACCCCAAAATCGTATTTCAAGTTTATTGCACGAGTGCCCAATTGTTCAATAGGTTTTACAGTGACTTCGGTTTTAAAGCTCTTGCGAGATTTCTAATAGCCCGAAATGGATATGTTTAGGATATTCTGAAATGTTGGGAACTATTCTTTCCATCAATGGTAACCTAAATTGTTTAACATGGAAAGGGATCGTCCTTCGTCCATTTAAAGTTGAAGAGGTAAAACGGCGCAGCAACGAAAGCTTATGGTGATTTTCGAATTCAAAGTGGTCTTGCGAGCTCTCTAATAGTTCGAAATGAACATGCCTAGGATTTTTTTTAAAAGGTGGTGATCTATTCTTTCCACCAATCCCACCGAATTTATTTACTTTATATACAAACACAAATAAGAGCATTACAATTGCACTTTGAAATTGAAACTAGTCGCTACACCAATTACATCTACACCTTTAAACGGGCGTAGGACGGTCCCTATCTAAGCTAAACTGTTTCGGTTAGGCTTGATGGAAAAAATAGATCCCTAACTTTCAGAATATCTTAGAATGTCCATTTTGGGCTATTAGAAATCTCGCAAGAGTACTTTGAAAACGAAAATCACTATACGATTTTGCCGCTACGTCTTTTTCCCCCAGTTACCCTTCATATGCATCCATACCAAATTTCATTATTTTCACAGAAAGTGAACAATTCAATCCTCTACAGCGGCCAATGGGACCAAGGAACCGATTTTCAGTTTTCATAGCTTAACATGGAGGTATTAACAAAGGCCACGACCTTTTGAACGCTATTCATATTAAAACAGAAACCCGCTCAATCCTATCTCTTCCGTGCGAACGCACTAGGCACACCAAAACTGATAGGCCCATTCTATACTCACAAGCAGCTATTCTTAAAAAAAAATATAATGAAAAACTTCTCCCCAGGGCCCGCTCTTATTAATACACTCAATATTCATAATAAACCTAAAACCATTATTTCTAGTCTTATTAATATAACAAGTGGTTATACTGAGAAATAAAAATTCTTCACCAGTAGTATAAGAAATGGTAGAAAGCAGGCCCTTTTGAGAAACCCCCCGGACCCCCTGCAGACCCTCTCCTAATTTTTTTGCATTTAAAAAAAGTGTCCTGCGTGTAACTCGTTGGGTTAGTCATCATGAAAAATCCGTGCTATTTGAATATTTTTTGCGGGTTTTTTTTTTTTACAAGTTATGCGTATTTTTTTTTTTTACGGATGAGGGAAGTGACTTTCTAGCGCGTGGACCATTTGATACAAGCGGTGGGTATAAAAGGCGCGGATAATTACGTCAATCTTCATATCAACCATGGCTGTCTAGTACAAGGTGGTCTCGAGGTTCCAATGCAAGAAATGCAAGGTTGAGTTTTTATCGCGAGAAGAGGTGGAAAGTCATTTGCAGAAGCCTTGCGTTTTAAACTTTACTTGTCTCGATTGCTGAGGCCTTGTTTCTTCCTACGATGAAGTTTTGGTGCACAACGACCGATGCAATAGAAAAATGACCACGCTTGAGAAAATCAAGTTTGAATGTGCATATTCCTGCGAAGCTTGTTGGAAGTATTTTCCCGATTTAGCAAAAGCTACGGTTCATACCAGGATTTCACACTCATCTCTTCCGACGAACGAAGAGACGGTTTTGGTAGAGAAAAAAAAAGGGCCAAAGATGATTGATGAATAAAAAAAACGAGAGATGTCTGACTATGAGATTTTCTTGTGTCAATACTGTGAAAAAACGTTCAGGAACAATAAGTATAAACGGTGACATGAAAGGCGTCACGAAGGAAAATGTAACGTTAGCTGCAAATCGTGCGGTGTGACTTACTCTAATCAGCTCGCGTATAAACAGCACAAGTGTGGTGGGGCTGTAAAACAACTTGCGTTGGAACTTGGAGAGTCTTCAAAAAAAAGACGTAAATTGTCTTTTCCTAAACTCAAACCTGTGTTGAAGAAAGAAATAATTTCTCAAATACCCGCAAATTTCAACCTCACTGTCAACAATGTCAGATCTCTGGACGTGCCTATAATAGAGAATACCAGAATCGACTGGGCCTTGTCCTACATGATTTACGATTTGAAAGACAAGACAGAGGTGACAGACAATATCGAACTCGAGGTGAGGCCTTTTAGTTTGGAATTAGGAGGATTTGATCTAGTGCGCGATGCTTTCAACAGATGCTTCTTAACTTTCAAGCGGGATTTTACGCAGGATGAAATGCACTACGAGCCCTTGATTTTGTTGGAACAATACGAGGACAAATATTGGAATCTTTTAGAACAATGTCAACATCTTATGGTAAACATAAAAGCTCAAATTGGATTATGCATTCTCTTCGAAAAAGCGGCAGATGATTTGGAAACTATTAAGGCTTATTTTAACTCCAACCTGACCAGAGCGGGGAGCAAGGAGGTTCTTTCGGAAATAACGAGCAAGATTCTGCATAGTATTGGGCAGTTTGCCGTAGAAGGAAGTGGATGGGTTGTCAAGCAATGCGTGTGCACCGAACTATGCTTTGGAATTTATAGACCTTTTGCGGGGAAAGGTTACGTAGCACTTCCCAACAACCTCAAACTAGGTCCCGATATACTGGTTAATGTGCGTAGTGAAGATGATAGATGTTTTCTGTGGTCCGTGTTGGCTAATATACACCCCGTTCCATCTTCGCAACATGATTGGGATACGAAACATTATCTGTCTCATGCTCACAAGTTAGTTGTAGGTTTGTTGGACCCCGTTCCTTTATCCAAAATCGCGGCGTTTGAAAAAGCCAACAACATTTCGGTATATGTTTTTGGTTTCGAGGATGAAGAGCCTTGCGTTTATCGCGTGAGTTCCTTAGTTGAAAGTAAGCATCATGTCGACTTGCTTCTTCTCAATGGACACTACGTGACGATAAAAGACTTCAACAAATTCATCGCGAGTTTCAACCCCAAAAAGCGTTTGAAGTATTTTTGCAGGCATTACTTACACGGTTTTCGAAATCGTTTCAGGTATGAAAACTGCCACCTTCCTTCTTGCGTGGGAGTTTCGTATCATAAGACCACATTGCCCAACAATGACGTTATCCGGTTTAAGAATTTCAAAAACGAACTCAAAAGGTTGTACATAGCTTACGTGGACTTTGAAGCAGTGCTGCACCCAGTCTCCAGTTGCGATGGAAACGATACATACACCAGAGTTAACGACATTCACCAACCTTGCAGTTTTGCCTACGTGATTGTTGAGGAGTAGAGAAAATTGTACAGAGGAGTAGACTGCGTGCAAGTACGAGACCACGACCACATCACCGATGAATTTAGAGGAGCCGCGCGCAGCAAGTGTAACTTTTCTTACACTTTGAACAAAAACTTAACGGTTGTTATGCGTAATTTTGAAAAATATGACAGTCATTTCGTCGTGAAGGCTTTGAATTCGTTTAAAGATTTGAAGGCTCTGCATAATGTCAGGATCATTGCTAAGAACAAGGAAAAAATCAGCAGCATGAAATTAGGCGGCTTTACTTTCATAGATAGTCTAGCGTTTATGACGGCATCGTTGGAAACTCTAGCTTCGAACTTGAAGCGCTTCGACATCATGGACACGCTTTTCGAAGGTGAATCGATGCAGTTTGTACGAGGTCTTAGGCAAAAAGGTGTGTTTCCGTACGAATACCTGACAAATGTGGAAGTGTTTGAGGAGAAGTGTTTACCTCCCATGTCGGCATTTGCCTCGTTGTTGAAAGGAGCGATCTGCTCCGAATCTTATCAACACAGAATGAAGATTTGGGATTTAGGCAAATGCAAAATATTTGGAGATTACCATGACCTGTATTTGTGGACGGACGTCGGGCTTTTAGCCGATGTTTTTGAAAACTTTAGAGCGACTAGTTTGGCTAGTTACGGATTGGACCCCTCCCATTACATTTCTACACCCTCACTATCTTGGGACGCAGCGCTCAAGAGGACGGGAGTGTCTTTGTATCTCTTCACTAACATTGACATGCATCTTATGGTGGAAAAGGGTATAAGAGGCGGTGTCTCGTTTATAGCTAGAAGATACGCTAAAGCCAACAACCCATATATACCATCTACCTTCGACCCTGATAAAAAGAATTCTTACATCATATTTTTGGACTTCACAACTTGTACGGTTGTGTAATATGCGAGTGTCTACCGACTGGAGAGTACGAATGGGTGCTGGAAGACTAGCTCGAGGATATAAATCTCGATAATTACGGAGATCAGAGTGATACGGGGCTAATATTAGAAGTTGACTTGGAATACCCCGAGATGCTTCACGCATCGCACAATGATTTCCCGTTAGCCCCGGAGCACATGAAAATCACAAAGTCTATACTTTCTCCTTTCAACTGTCGGGCAATCGAGGACTTGCGGTTAACGTACAGCAAAGGCCTAAAGTTAACAACTAACCTTCGCTCAAAGACAAACTACGTGGTGCACTATAGGAATTTGAAATATTACATCTCTCTCAGCATGGTTCTCAAGAAAATACACAGAGCGATCAGCTTTCAGCAAGCCCCCTGGCTGAAACCTTACATAGTTTAATAACGAGAAATGGCAAGCAGCTAATAACGATTTTGACAAAAACCTCTACAAACTGCAAAATATTTCGATTTTCAGTAAGACGATAGAGAACAAAGGCAAGAGAAACAACGTCTTGATAGCAACGACGAAAGAGAAAGCTATCAAGTACGCGGCTCACCCCCACCCACGAGTTTCACTTCTCTAAGCGAGGATTTGCAATTATTTATTTGCAAATATCATCTTGAACAAACCCATCGTGGTTGGGTTTAGCGTCTTGGAATTATCAAAGTTATTAGTCTACCGGTTTCACTACGACCGCATGATGAAAAAGTACGGACCAGAGAGATATAAACTCCTAGTCACGGACACGGATAGTTTGTTATTCGATAGAAACGGATGATATTTACAAAGATATGGAAGAAGATGTGTCGTTGTTCGACACATCCCACTACCCAAAAGATCATTTCTTCCACTCCAACGTCAACAAAAAAGTATTGGGGAAGATAAAAGACGAGAGCCCGGGGTGCCCAATTTACAAGTTTGTAGGGTTAAAGTCGAAGCTTTACAGCGTTTTACAATCGGATGGGAAGAACAAGATGGCCTGCAAAGGCATAAGAAAACAGCACAAGTGGTGCATGAAACGTACAAGAATGTGCTGTTTAATAATAGCATTGTGAGAACTCTGGGGTCTTACATTCGTTCGGAGGTGCACGAACTAAAAACAATCACCATCAACAAGTTGGCTTTCAGTCCCTACGACGACAAGAGATGGGTCTGCGACGATGCAGTCAGTACTCTAGCTTATGGGCACGTGAATTCAGCCTAAACTATCTATATTATCTGTCCAACTGTTGTACTTGGAGTCATAGCCTTCCATTTAACGAAATAAAGCATTTTTCCATCCTTTCCCCTCTTTTTACGTAATACTTGCTCCACTAGAAATAAATCTGGAACTTGGTTTTTTTTTTTAATTTCCTGTTCGTAGAAACCTCCGAGCACCGGTTCACCCGACTCATCCTTTAAAAGATATGTAACTGGTTGGGTTTTTTGCACTTTACGGATCGTGAATACTTCGTTGGTAAAATTTTGCAAATATCCTTAGTCGAAAATTTTTTTAACTTTAGAAATCCTGACACTATTTCCTACGGCGAACTTGGGTTTCTTCAGCAGTTGTTTTGGGCTAGTTCGTCTCAGCATCGGTTCATGGTGCCTGGTTACTTCCCTAGGTTTCAGTTTTGTGGTGGAATGAACCGTGTCGTTGTATTGCGAAACCAACTCGTCGATAATTTGAATCCACTTGTAATTCCCCTGCCTGGTGAATTTTTTCCACATTCGAGTTTTCAGTGTTCTGTTGAAGCGTTCAACCACGCTCGCTTTCTTCTCAGGGTACGTAGAGCACATGTTGATGTTATGGCGCCTAAGTAGCGCTTTGAAATTTTTATTGTAGAACTCACTACCTAAGTCGACTTGCAAATTTTTAGGGGCGATCGCTCCTGAGAGCATTTTCTTGAAAGCTTCGGTAACATCTAGACCGGTTTTAGAGTTAAGAGGAATTGCCCAAGCAAACTTGGACATGACGTTAATGCAAGTCAGCAGGTAGTTAAAGCCTTTATTTAGCTTAGCGTACGGTATCATCTCCACCCAGTCAGCCTGCCATAGATCGTTTAGGCCCAGTACAATCACCTACCGTCTCAGAAAATTGTTCCGCTTCTGTTTGTGAAGTTCGTTTACGAGTTGATCAATTTTTTTTTATTTCCCATTCCGAACTTGAGTTTTGTTTTCATGATTTTCTTAACGAGGGAAGCGGCTAGCTTTTCCCTCCATGCCAGTAATGGATCCTCTCTCACCCTTTGAGCTTTTGAAATTAGAACTTCATCGGGGGCGTGGTGATTTTTTAAGTCTGAGCTCTCGGCGTAAGCTATATCGTGTTCTTTGCAAGCTTCGTCTAGTTTATTTATTCCAGGATCTCCTCGTGCCAGTCGCTTCTTCAGCTGAGTTGCAGAACCGCAGTATTGATACCCCGATAAATGTATTTCAACGGGCAAATTATCTATGATTTTGTTCACGAGTCCCTTCCCCGTTTCAACAAAATAAGCTTTTTTTTGTACCACATACATCGCAAAACACAATCTCCATCGGTCTGTTGTTTCGTGAAGTTGTAGAAACTGGGGCCTTCGACTGGTTAGGAGTCGAACGTTTACATTTGACGCAATATTTCATCTTTACGGTTGCTCTTTTTTACTATAGTACAATCTTTTTTCATCTCTTTAAAAAAAAAGACAACATGGATTCCTGTTCGATTATTCCCACCGGCAAAGACTCCGACTTGAAAATTAATCTAAACACACCCATTCATTTGGAATCTGAAAAAAAAATTACGAATTGGCTCTGCTTAATTTAGATATTTATAACAGCATTCACAACATCACCTCGAGAAATAATGAAATTCAATACACGACCGATGCTGGTGCTTCCTGGCACAAAGTGTTAGTCACCCCTGGGGCTTACGTAATCGAGGATTTCAATAAATTTTTCAAGTCTGCGGTAGATTCGAATGGGCACAGCAAGGATGCCACTACGATTCTCCCAAATCTAAACACTTTAAGAACCAACTTGATAATTACTGATCCAAACTACGGCTTGTCCTTTTCGGGCAATAGGAGTTTGGCTCCAGTTTTGGGGTTTGACTTGGGCAACTACGTGAGAAGTCGAGAAAGTCAAAATACAGTCGACATTATGAGCATCAACACAATTTTTGTACACGTGGATATCATCGGCAATTCGTATCTAAACAACGACACTCAGCCTACTTTATATTCCTTTTATCCCAATTCACCACCCGGTTTCAAAATCATAGAGTCCCCGCATAATTTAATTTACCTCCCAGTTACTACAAAATTAATCAGAAATATAAGAGTTTGGCTCACTTCACAGACCAACGAGCTGTTGGATTTAAATGGTGAGACGCTCACGGTGCGTCTTCATTTGAGATATAAATAAAAAAAAAGATAAAAATGCTCGTGTTTGGAAAAAAAGGCAAAGAGCTCTTTCTTAATATTAACTCTAATAATAAAAAAACAAACGGTTTGACACCTAGAAATAAAGCTTTCATCAAATTCATAACAACACCCAGAAAATGAGTGTAGTAGAAGACTACTTAAAAATCAACGAACCTGTGGTGTATGATTCATCTGTCGAGTCTTACACCTACCACGAATACAATCCTATTGTTGGCACCAATCTCAACAACGTAAATTCGGAAATCCGAATCCATGTTGAAAACCAATATTTATTTCTGCACGTTGCCAACAGCTACCTCCTGATTAAAGGACGCTGACGTAGGACGCTGACGTAGCTAGTCTTATTAATAATGCTCCCATGTTCTTGTTTTCTAACATCGAATACCATCTCGGTGATAAACAAGTCTACGAGTTAAATTATCCGGGGTTCGGTACTCTGATGAAGGAACTGCTCACCTACGACTCGGCGGAGCAACCAGCTCTGCTCGGCCAGTGCTGGGCGCTGGATAGTGCGGCTTCAGTCGCTGCTGAACTAACGGACAACTTGGGATACAAACAGCGGCATGCGTCCATCATAGTTAAAACAACTCCCAAGGGAAGCTTTATATTCGCCATCCCTCTGAAACACGTTATGGGATTTTTTGAAAATTACGATAAGCTTATCTACGGAACTAAATACGTGCTCACACTCATGAGAGCGAGTGATACGAATGCCATCTTCATAGCAGCGGCAGCGGCCAATGGTAATGTTGTTCTAAATAGCATCAGCTTGCTCGTTCCACATGTCACTGTCTTGGACGAGCAGAAACTTAAACTCTACAATCTCATCTACCACGGAGCGACCGTGGATTTAGAATTTAGGCACTGGCATTATGATAGCTGCATGCTCCCTCAAAATACAAGCTTCACCTGGCGCATGCTGACAACTTCCGCTGTTGAAAAACCTAGGTGGATAGTTCTAGCTTTTCAAACTAACAGGCAGTACTCTCTAGTCAAAAATCGTGGCGTGTTTGATCACTGCAGTCTGCAAGATGCCCACGTGACTCTAAATTCAGAAAGATATCCGTTTCTCGATTTAAATACTAATTTTGCCCCTGGAGAGTACAGCAATGGCGCAGCAATTTAGGCAGCTGTGATACGATACTAATGACTTGAGTTTCGACTTGCTTCAATTTAAGAAAGCCTATCCTCTCGTGGTGTTGGACTGCTCCAAACAGTCCGAGAGGCTTCAATCTGGAATCGTGGACGTACAAGTCAAACTGAAGTTTAGAGCAGCAGTTCCAACTAACACTACTTGTCACGCTCTGCTCATTGGGGACAGGAAAATGAATCTAAAGTTGGACAGAGGCAAAGTCGAAGTTGTTTATTAAATAATGATAATAATAAAAAAGATAATATGGCGCTCAAAACAAGATCACGAAAAAAGAAAGGCGGCTTTTTGTCGCTGACACTGTTAGGACCGATTTTAGCCGGGATTGGAGAATTGGTGGGTGGGACAGCGGGAGTGGTATCCGCCATAAAAAAGTCACAAAATGATGCAAAAATTCTAGCTGAACTAGAGCTGAACGTGTTCGGTATCACAAGCAAGTGGAAGGTTCCGGCTCGAAGGAAAAAAAATTAAACAAAAAAAGAAGCAAAAAAAAATTGCCCCATGGCAGAGGTCTTTACTTAAGACCACCCAAGGTTTAATCAACTTTAATAAACCTTTAACGAACTTTGATTTAAATGGATTGACTAGAGTAATGAAAATTCCAAAATTCAGAGGTACTTTAGTAAAGACACGCTTCCCTTAAAACTTTGGCCTACTGGTGAAAACGGAATAGTAAACTTGGAAGATTTCCACGATGGAGACGGAAGTCATTGGGTTGCTTATTCCACCGTTTCAGGAGAACCTTGTTATTTCGATAGTTTTGGCAACATGGGTCCTCCCTGGTCTGTGGTAAACTACTTGGGACCGGGAATTAAATACAATTACGAACGAGTACAAAATTTTGACCAAATTTGGTCTGCCACTTTTGCTTTTTTTTTTAAGCGCCTTCTCTAGGGCACGTAATTACGAAGCTGTTTTAGATAGGATGAGACGAGTCATCTAATCTAAAAAGTTACGTGCAAATCTAACTGAAAATAAACGTCTTCTGGGTGAAATTCTTCGAATGCCTCTACCGCGATGAGCAAATTTTTTTCTATTACGTAAGGAATTTTGAAAACGGTAGCTGTTGAATGTTCGTCCGTTAGTTTAGTAATGTAAAGGGCGCTCGTTCCTATTTTACATTTAGCAACGAGTGCAACATTTGGGTCGCTGCAGTAGAAAATTGCTTTATGAATTAAACCTGGACTCGTACACACGAAGCTCGAGTGAGGACCGGAATTAACGAACCAATCGCCCTTTTTTTCTAAAAGGCTTTTCGTGCAGAAACTGATCAGCATGAAACTGTTTTCATGCACAAATTTCTTCGTAGCCGCGTCACTTAGCAAAGTTGGTTTGCTTAGGTTTCTAATCTGTTTGTTCGCCGCATTAAAGTGCTCTTTCTGTTCGTCTTGTAACAAGCAATTGTTGTCGACGAATAGTTTAGTAACAGCATCATTTGCTAAAGTAGGATCGCTTAAATATCTAATCTGCTTGTGGGTTGCATTGAAGTAAACTTTTTGGTCGTCTTGTAATAAACAATTTTTGTCAACGTATACTTTCGACGCTGCATCAGCAGCGTGCCTGGGGAAAGCAATGTCCTTAATTTGCTTCTTCTTGGCATAAAAATTCCCGTCAGTTTCATCTAAGTATAAAGCATTTTGTTTGATGTTCGAAACGGCGGAAGCCAACTCATCGCTGAGATGAGTAATAGCAGGAGGCAAGTCGGTTTTAAGCTTCTGAATTTCCGTTGACAGAGTATCGATCTGAGAATAATTTACCGCGTCTTCAGAATTTATAGCTGCTCCTACTTTAGTTAAACGTTTATTTTGAATATTGTAGTTGTTTTCGGGGGTTAAGATGTACCATAGCCCAGGCTGCCCTCTCAGACCGACCCCTACCACTTCACCCCCTTCCCCTCTCATCCTTTTCAATGATTGTCCAAACTTATTAACAGACATCTTTTTTTAAATGTACGAATAAAAAAAAAGAATAAGGAATGAAACAACACGCAATAAAGACCTGGTTTGTGAGGATACAAGTTGCAATAATCTCAAAAAAAAAAAAGAAAAAATAATTGTCCCAACAGGAACTAGAACCCAGAACATACGCACCCTTTTAATGCCCCGACTTAGTAAGCGGCTGTTCTGGGCTCAAGTTCCAATCATGCCAGTTGTATTTTCTTTTATTTCTCGGGTTATTGTACCTCTTATTCTCATAAACTGGGTCTTTAATGAATTGCTTCTAATCAATTTACTCGGTAGATTGATCCCCATTTTTTTTTAATATTAAAAAAGATATATAGATAAACCTCAAGATGTCTCAACCAACCTGGCAAACAAATCTCTCCAATCTATTGCAAAAAACTTACTGAGAGTTAAAGATGATAAAGGAACAAAAATTAACGATGGTTTAAAGTATAACTTGTCTCCTTCCATACAGTTTAACGATTTAAAGGGTATGGGAACTCCCTTTTCAACGAAAAATCGAAATATAAAGGCTGGATTTTGCCCAGCGAAGCGGAAACTCAAAAATTATTGAAAAATCTTAAACGGTACACTGCAAAAAAACTGGAGATTGAGTGTGAAGATCAGAAACCAGTTTCCTTGACCATGTTCAATTATCCTAATTCTATGCACACAGCTTCTCCCTGTTACTCCTCTTGCGAAAAGGCAAGTGACTGCGATAAACCACTATGTCTTAGAACTTGGTTTTACGAAAATATACACAAAACAAAAGGTAAACTTAAGAAAAACGTAATAGATAAACCGTGGTTTAACTTACCATCTTACGGTGCTTTAAACTTGACGGAAGTTACCGGGAGAATTAATCCAGTATACGTAACCAATGATTCTCCCGGTAATGTGAAGTTGTGGTGCACCATTGAATATGGTGTGGTGCAACCAGACATCTCCAGTGGCAAGTTTTCGGATGAATACTTTACGAGTTTAGTATCTCTGTAAACATAAAAAAAGTGTAAATAAAAAACGTGATGGAAATTAAAAACTATGACTTTTTTGTACCCAAGAAAAAACCAAAAAATCACCCATTCTTACCTTCAAATATCAGATGTTTAATTATAGGGCCTGCAAATTGTGGAAAAACTAATTAACTGTTTAATTTCATCTGTAACGAACAATGGTTAGATTATGACAGATTATTTATTTACAGTAAAACTTTGTGTCAACCAAAGTACAAACCATTGCAGTCTATATTTACCGAAATTAGGGAAAAAATTGGAAGGGATGTCGCATTTTTTCACGGTTCTCAAATAGATTTAATTCCGCCCGAAGAACTGGACCCAAAATTTAGAAACCTGATTCTGTTTGACGACTGCCTTTTAGATAAACAAAAAAAACATCGAGCGCTACTTTGCCCAAGGATGCCATTCAAACGCCGATGTTTTTTATTGCCGTCAGTCCTACACGAGAATTCCTAAACAAGTGGTTAGAGACAATTCAAATTTAATAATCCTTTTTCCAGTGGATAAGTTAAATTTGAAACATGTTTACGAAAATCATGTTGGCCCGGACATGGAATTTTCAGAGTTTAAAATGTTGTGTCAAAATTGTTGAAAAAAGCCTTTTGGATTTTTAGCAATTAACAAAACGTTAAATGAGGGCAGATATAAACGTTCGTTTTACCTATTAAACAAAAGAATGGAGACAAAACGAGAAATCACAAAACTCAAACAACGTTTTAGTAAAAAAATTTTAAATCGGCGATTGGGGAGAGAGAGCAAGAAGAATCGCTACAAGAATTTTTTAAACCTGTAGTAAGCACCTTGAAACCGAGGTCTGTCTCGGGTGCAACCACCCAAACTATGCCGATTAAAAACACTCTAGCAACGCAAACTACACCGATTAAAATTTACAAAGAAGAAGGTAGTGATGAAGAAGAAAGTTACGAAGATAACTATGAATCACTGGCTCTCTCACCCTCCCCTGTACCTAGTCAGAAAACATCTCTTGATTACAGCCTCACCCAATATTCAAGTCCGGCTATAACTCCTATAATGCGAATTCCACCGCACTCCAAAACTGAATACGCGACAACGAGCACTGGTCCAAGACTCACCCCTACATATTCCGCGGTGCAAGCTAGACGCATTTCAACTCCACCTGAGCTACCAAATATCACGACGCTAAGGTCCCTCGATAGTTTGTTACCTGGTCAAAATATTGGAGACACCACTAAATATTTCTTGATCAAATTTTTCGAAAATTCCCAAGACAGTGACCCAGTATTCGGTTTACAATACAATAAGAAAAAAGGTGAGCTGAGCTTCGGTAATAAAGTCATTAAAATCTTTGAGAATATTGTAGTGGTCGAGGGGGAGCAATACATGGGAAGACGCGGGCTTCGGAATTTGAAAGAAACTACCCTCGCACCGGAAGTTAAAGCAGATTACGCAGCCAAGTTAAAAAATACTAACGCGATTTATCAGAACAACGACCCAAAAACTAATAAACCCAAATCTAATCATAGCGTGAAGTACAAGACTGTTATCGCTCCGATTTGGGAAGACATGAAGAAAACAGGAACGGGTATAGTTAAAAAGCGGGTAGTAGAGTTGATTTTAAATACTACGATAATCGTAATGATTTGATTAAAAAACTGAGAATTTTGTACAAATCCACTCTGGCAGGGCACGACCTGCATCGAAACGAGATGATTGAAATTTTATCAGAAATGCAACAAAAAAAAATTATAAGTAGCCACCAAAAAATAGTAACTTATCTAAATTGGGGTTAGGTTGAATAAATCAAAAAATCACTTATTCTGGCTTGCCTGCCTGGTGAAATTCGAGCCAAAGCAACTGACAGGCATGAGAGTGGCCCTGAACAAAAAAAAAAAAAATGAAAAACAAAAAAAAAAAAAAAAATAGGATGGATTTTTCTGAAAAAAAGCTGAACATTTAAGGTTGCTTTTAACAGTACTGCAACATTATTACTTCAACACTATTACTGCAAAATTATAGCAGTAACTTTTATAAAATGTAAAATTAAACAACAGCACTTACAGCTGCTTCCTAGTAGAGCTCCAAAAAATTCATGTCAACTCCCTCCCCCTGGAAAGCTTTGGATGAACATACGAGCAAAGACTTAGGTGTAAATATAACCAAGCATGAAAGTCTTTATCGGTTTAGCTGGTTTCCTGATTTTTTTTAGCTTTGCAAACCTCCTAAAAATGCATTTGAAGTCCCTAAAAATGTATAAATTTTGGTGGCTTTCCTCCTAATTGCTCGTTTTCAATTAACACTGACTTTCACACCTGTATAACGGTCAGGTCTAAATACAGCACAATAATTTATCTAGAATTTTAAGGCCTCGAAATACGATCACCGGAGAATTTTTTTTCCCTGCCAAGCGTACTCGGCAGGTACTCATTTTGAAACAGTCCTGAGCATAAATTTTGCATAATCTTTCAGAGCCGTAATCATGTGCATAATAATGACAGTTATACACTGTGAAAGGTTGGTACACATTTCATTATAAAAATAATGGGTAATTATGGAGTTTAAGCAAACCACTCCAAATCACTCAATTTTTTTAATAATCGATGCATATCATCATCCTGTTGCCAAATCATATTAAAAAACCAGGGGAAAACGTGTTTTAAGGTGTAAAAAATACCATTGAAAACACGTAAAACGATAGTTACGATCGTGTTGAAGCGCCGGCCATATCGCAGAAGACAGAGTAACAAGAAAACCTGATTTCCATCGCTATGAAAGAAGACAGAAATTACCTAACAAACCTAACCTACCTAACCTAAAAAAAAAATAACAACAAAAAAGGCAGACAGCATCGTTTGAAACATTACTTTCCATTTTCGCGTTGCCAACTTTTTGTGCTACTCTTAATTCCGGAACACGGCCGCCGCTTTACAGGGCCGGGCCCACATGTTATGTGGTTAAAAAACGTGTTTGGAGAGATAAAAAACGTGTTTACATAACCAAAAAAACATCCCCCCCCATTTTTGTAACGTGAAATGAGAAGAGGATGAAGATTTAGGTCGGTACGTACCAAAATTGATCGATTTATCGTGGTTCGCTTAAACTCCATAAATACCAAATAATGTCTGTTTGAGTATTTTACGGAAATATACAGGTTAACCCACAATTTTCTAAGTCCAATTTACAAAAGGGATCTCTAATTCTCCCCTAACCCCCCCCCAATTAAAGTCAAGTCTGTAAAGAGCCCCCCTTCCGCAAAAATTACTTAATTTAATTATAGTTCAGATTTGAGTTTTTTTATTTTTACATCTCTACTGCCCCCCCCTAAAAATTCCCTAATTAAAGTTTTCAAAAGGTCCCTAATTCATCCCTAAAAATGAGGGTGTCGGGGACTGCTGGGGGTGCTTGGGGGTTCCTACTTGGCCCTCGACAATTCTGAGTTCTGAGTTAGCTCAGAAAGCTAGGAGGGCACTTGGGGGTGTCGGGGGTGCTGGGGGTGCTTGGGGTATCCTACTTGGTCCTCTGACAATTCTGAGTTCTTAGTTAGCTCAGAAAGCTAGGAGAGCACTTGGGGTGATGGGGGTGCCGAAGATGCCGGAGGTGCTGGGGGGTGCTTGGTGTATCCTACTTGGCCCTCTGACAATTCTGAGTTCTTAGTTAGCTCAGAAAGCTAGGATAACACTTGGGGGTGCTGGGGGTGCCGGGGGTGCAGAAGGTGCTGGGGGTGCTGGGGGTGCTTGGGGGTTCCTACTTGGCCTCTGACAATTCTGAGTTCTTAGCTCAGAAAGCTAGGAGGGCACTTAGGGGTGCCGGGGGTACAGGGGTGCTTGGGTATCCTACGTAGCCCTCAGACAATTCTGAGTTCTTAGTTAGCTCAGAAAGCTACGAGAGCACTTGGGGTGCCGGGGGTGCCGAAGGTGCTGGTGGTGCTGGGGTGCTTGGGGTACCCTACTTGGCTCTCTGACAATTCTGAGTTCTTAGTTAGCTCAGAAAGCTAGGAGGGCACTTGGGGGTGCTGGGGGTGCCGGGGGTGCTTCGGGCCTAATTGCCTTCCTGATCCTCCCAGAGTAATTAGTTAGCTCCGGTGGGCTAGGGAAGAGTGACTGCTCCTTCGACCATAAGGCCAAGAATGATTTGAACTACAGAAAATCCCGGTATTTATTCGTTTTTGGTGACCTACTTTTCAAAAATCCAACTTTTGGTTTTTGAAATTGTCCGGACAGATTTTCATTTTAGCTGGCTAACCCACGCACATAAAATGACTTTCCACAGCTGTGTTTGCCATTAGAGAAAAATTTTTCGAACAGGACGGTTTAACTGGAATAGCAGTACGAAGATCATTTATTTCACTGATTTTAAACATAAATGTGCCTTAATACTAGTTTTAGGATAATGCCAAACCGTAAAATCAGGTTTTAGAGCAAAAATTTTTTGGATTCTGTGCTTAGTAAACCTTCAAATTAGCGACTTTTGTAGCAATGTTTCCAGTTAGCACTAAGCGATAAAATTAAAGTAAATGTGTCGAGCAACTGCTCCTTTTTTAAATTTCGTGTGTGTTTTTTACAATTCTAGATTTTAATCATGGGTTAGGCACTAGTTTATGGCAGTGTGGATAGCAAATTTTATGGATTATTTATGCCAAAACCCCCGACTTTGGTTTAAATCAATCTGACAATTTGTTTTCACATGTCAAAAATTTATTTTTTTAATGTCACTTTAAGATCAGTTAGTATATGAAGAGCAAATGGAAAGTTGCTTAGAATTACTTGCACAGCACAGAAATGAAATTTTAAAAATTTCCGGTTATGGGATTTTTTGGCTAAGTCCAACGGCATTTTTCATTTTTTTCTAAGTCAATAAGACTATGGTAAAATCTATACTAACGGAGTTAGACAGGCGGTGTCAGAGGGAAAGTTGCTTAGAATTACTTGCACAGTACAAAAATTAAATAAAATATTTTTCGATTTTTGCGTTTTTTTTGACTAAGTACAACAGGATCATTCATTTTTTTTCGTAAGTCATGGGATTTAACTTGGTTTGTTCAAAACGGCACTTGTGATTTAACTTGATTTGCATGAATCAAGAATTTTGCTTGGCCCGTAAAAGGCAAGTTTTCATTGTTTTTTGCACAATTACAAATGTGCGTGGTTTCCATCCTACAACAAATGTATGGTAAGCCATCTAACTCTATTTTTTTCAAAAATGTGATTTCATTTGTTTCGCATATTTGCTCTTTATATAAAGGTTTGTTGTTTTGTAAAATTAAACAAGAATATTCCTACCTTATTGGAACGCTCTGAGGAGCAGCGGATCTGTAGAAAGAAAATACAAACCACGAGTTGGAAGGAGGATAATAAGGTCGAAATCCGTCACAGGTGTCATGGACACTGCAGACGTACCGGGAAATATTAACCAATAATTTATGCTGGCTTACCTCCAACAAACTGTGACCTTTAAAATATCCTACCAGGAAAGCGTAACCGATACACTCCATTTTTCTTACGTATGCCGAAAAAATGGAGAGCTTGCCGCACGATTTTTGTTCCCACAGATAACACTCGCCACTTAATTTTTGTACTAACCGACTGGCTTTTTTGTGTAGAATTTTGTATCCCTCATAAAATATTTGCCCACCCCCCAAAAAAATGCTATCTAGGAAAAAAACAATTAGCGCTATTGACATATTCAAAATTGACCCTGTTTTTTTTTAATAGCAATAACCACTCTTTCCCCATATCAAATGGTCCACGCGCTAGAAAGGCACACCCCTCATCGATAAAAAAAAATGCGCGTAGCTAATGAAAAATGCTCAACAACACTTTAAAAAACCCGCAAAAAATATTCAAATAGCACAGATTTTTCATGATGACTAACCCAACGAGTTACACGCAGGACACTTTTTTTAAATGCAAAAAAATTAGGAGAGGGCCTGCAGGGGGGAGCAGGGGTTGCTCAAAAGGGCCTACTTTCTACCATTTCTTATACTACTTCCACCAAACCATAAACCTATAATAGAATCTAATATGATGAGTAGTTTAATATTAAATTTAAGTGTAAATTTAAGATGGTTATACCCTTAAAGAAGAACTTATCTTTCATTAACACCCAAAGCAAAAATTTTAAATAAACTGTCTTCTGAAAATAAATCCTCCTACCATTAACAGTAATTATTATTCTAATTCTCAAACAAGTTTCATACCCAGTAACATTTGTATTTACTTTAATTCTATTTACAATA
>JAHWFP010180881.1:42896-72790 GCA_023313725.1 Lithobius niger | reverse complement strand
GTAGAATGCAATACTTGATGCAAAATTAAAAACATTAAAAAATACCTTGGTATAAACCGACATCTAGTGAAAAATAAATGTTGAAAACAGAATGAGTGCTGAATATTATATTTTATTATCACTGGAACAGGGATGAAGCAATAAGTAAAAATAAGCAAAAAAATTATTGGTAAGTGAATCACTGAGTGTAGTGCTCTCAATGCTACAGCCAAAAGATAAATGATTTTTAATATTATTTTTCTGTTAAATGGTGGTTATTAGAGCTTTTTTACTGTGACATTTGATTCAGTGATGGTCACCCCTCCCCAATAAAAGTACGTTTTTTTTTTGTTTTTTTTTAAATCTGTAGTAGTTAGGTGTGTTTGCATACTTGGTGTTTGCTACAGTGGTCCGACTTAGATACCAAATACCAGTTTAATACTCACCCTGCCTCTTTAAAATATTTCCGAGAGAGCGATCATTCAGACTTTTTTTTATTTGTATGTTAGTTAAGTTTGCCGCTTTGACATTTCATAAAAACCAAGCTTTAAATTCAGTAATAAAAAAAACACTTCAACAACAACAACAACGAACTAATTTACTAGCAAGAAATTGATGCTTAATTTTAGCTTAATATTATAATGTTTTATTTCCAATTTAAAGGCACTAGTCTTAATTATTAAACTTGTCACATGAAGCCAATACGAAACCGAAACTGACATGGTTCGGAATTAATATGTACAGTAATGTAATTCGATCTACTAGTTAGTTTACACTTTAATGTAGGAGTCGTCATTGTATGAGCCTCAGAATAGTTAAACCCCCAGTACGTAAGTGAATTTCAGCTTAGGTTAAATATTAGGCTACTGCTTCAATTGATAAAAATTGAAAAAAATATTTTAAAATCGAAAAAGAAAAAAATTGAATTTCGAAATCGAATAATAATCGAAATCGAGATGTTCTTCCCCAAAATCGATCGAAATCGAATCGAACCCAAAATATTAAAACCGCACACCCCTAGCCTCTACTCTCTCGGACTGACTAATTTATGCTAAAATAATCTTCTCTGTAAAAATTTATTCAAACATACCTTTTGTAAGCAATTTTTAAAACCTGCAATGGTGTTGGCTTCAACAACTGCCTTAGGTAGGAGATTCCAACAATTCGACACTCTGGTACTAAAGAAAAATTTCCTGGTATCAGTCCTGAATCTGTCAGCAACTAGTTTCCAGGAGTGTACCCTCGTACGGTCTCCAGAACGGTGCTCAAAGAAAATAGTGTAATCGACCCCCAAGTGTCCACGGACCAACTGGTAGGTCAAATTTAAGTCTGCTCTTAATCGCCGTAATTCCAGTTGTTCCAGTTTTAAAATTCTACGCCTATCCACGTATGGTATGTGAGAAAAAACTTTTAATGTTTTTGTAAATCTACGTTGGACTGATTCTAAGAGGTCTATATCTTTTAGAAGGTGTGGGGAGCAGACCGGACTGGCATATTCAAGCATTGGCCACACATACACCTTAAACGCCCAAACTAAGGATTTTGGGTCACCAGAGCGAAAATATTTTCGAATGACAGTAGCCCTTTGGCGCGCTGATTTTACAATCATATTACAATGATCACTAAAAGTAAGGTCCTTTGATACCCAAACGCCCATATCTTTCGCTAATAATCGAAATGAAAATTTTGTTTTCCTAGATGTAGCACTTGGCATATTTGAGGGCCAATTTTAATTGCCAGTCCAAGGACCAGGATTGCAGATTGTAAAGTTCTCTTTGGAGTAAGAAGTGTGTGTCGTGGTCAACAACCTTACCAAACTGCTTAACATCATCTGCAAACTTCTGCAAAGTAATATTATAATCTGATGATTTCAGATCATTTATAAACAGGATGAAGAGGAGTGATCCCAAGACCGAACCCTGTGGTACATCACTCGAAACGCTAACTGGATCGGATATAATGCCGTTTAGCTCGACCCACTGGGGTCTACCAGTTAAAAAGTCTAACAGCCATTCCAGTAATTTATTTTTAAAACCAAAATTGTGTAGTTTATGCAACAGTTTGCTATGGATTACAGATTCGAATGCTTTTGCATATTCCACGTAAATAATATCCACTGGAATTTTGTGGTCAATTGCCGATGTCCATTCTTCCAAAACACATAAAAGTTATATTACTGTTGTTCTTCCAGGAATAAATCCGTATTGGTCATTTGCTAAAAGCTTGTGTTTTTCAATATGGTTTGTCATGGTTTCTTTGACTACCATTTCAACCACCTTGCATAATACACATGTGAGCACGATTGGGCGATAATTTGCTGGGTTTGAAGTCTCACCCTTTTATAAATTGGTGATATTTTACCAGCTTTCCACGCTTTAGGTAATTTACCTGTTTTAATAGAGAGTTTGGCAATCCACGATATTGGGACACAAACTTCATTTTTAATTTCTTTAAAGAAAAAAGTGGTAAAATCACCGGGACCTACTGCATGACTAGATTTCATTGAAGAGAGAAATTTCAGAATTTTGTCTGCAGTACTCGTCGGCATTTCACATTCTATACGACAACTATTGTTAAAATTTAAGGGATATATATTATTGTCTACAGTAAAATTTTTAGCAAATTCCGCGTTTAAGATGTTCTTTTTTTTACATGTATCCTCAATGAGAATATTATTTATTTTAAATGGGGGAATGGACCTGTTGCATCCTGATTTACCTTTTATAAATTTGTAAAGTGAGGTAATGTCACCTTTTTTAATTAGGTCCCATTCCTATTTTATTTCATAATCGCATGTCAATTTCGAGTATTTTTCCTTGCAAGTATTATAATTTACTAAGTTCTCTTCATTACATTCCTTCTGATACTTTTTCCAGAGTTTAAGCTTTGATCTAGCAAGTTTTCTTATATAGTATGGAAAATATATTTTATGCATAACACGATGCTGTTTTATATTTTTTGCGTATTTCCTGCTGTTTACCATACAAACACGCACAAGATATACAAAATGTGTATACATCCCGTCAACATCAGTATGTTGGAGTAACTCGGATGCCCATGGGATTTTATTTAGTTCCGATTGAAGAACTTCAAAGTTTAACTTTGGTTCATGTTTTTGTTTAACAACGGTAGGGTTTTGGATATTACATGTTATTTTAAAACCCACCATATTGTGGTCACTCATGCACAAATGGTCGAGTACTTCTACATAAAATACTGTTCGATTAGTTTCTGCTAGAATTAAATCAAGAATGTTTTTTCCCCTGGTAGGGGCCCCCACCAATTGTGTCAACCCAACTCCGATACATAATCGAGAAAATACTGACCGTTCCTATGGGTTGCCGAGGGGACACTCCAGTCAACAAAGGACATGTTGAAATCTCCATGAACGATAAACTCAGCAACCTTAGTTGATTAGTAGCCACCAATATCACTACACATACCCCTGACCGCATCAGCATCATATTGATCTGGCAAATAACCAAGCACAAAGCGAACTCCAGCTTTAAGTACATCAACACTATTGTTGTTAACACCTACACTTATACACGATGTATGGTTTTTTACCACCATCAACAACCCACCTGCACGACTACCTCTGTCCCTAGGAATAATAGAGTATGGCAATCCTCCCACAACCAGGTTATCTGTATGCTCGCTGGTTAGCCATGATTCGGTTACAAAAACTATATGAAAAGTTACAGATGATAGTAGTATAATAAAAGATTGTAAATTTGCGTATACGCTTCTAGCATATATTAAAACGCACTTCAAAAACCCTTTCAAATCGATAGTTTTCAATAGCTGACTATTGCGGTTTGCATCTAATGTCGTGGGTGCACCCTCTAAAAACCCCAGTTTCCCTGATAGGTATGATTGACAATTTCATGCGAAATCTCGTTCGACAAAATCAGGTTTCCCTCTCTTGTTAGGTGCACTCCATTGTGTGCAAAGTAAAAGGAGCAACTTTAAATTTTCACAATGGGTGTCATATTGTAATGAATTTTAATGCTTGAAATGCTACTGGAATTTCCCGTTTTCAGCATTTATTACAGTGAAAGCTAACTTGATGTTTAGAAAGTATATTAAATGTACACAATGGGACGTGTAACACGGGTTTCGATTAAAAAATAATCAAAAGCTGAGAACTAGTTCTCAGCACCGGTGCAGAGAAGAGCCCTCGTTCATTGTTGTGTCCTGCATCGTTGTATGTTTGTAGTGATTTTGATGTGGGCGCATGGCTTCGGCCCATGCTCAATAAAATACAATACAATACAATACAATACAATACAATACAATACAATACAATAAAATACAAGACAATACAGTTGTATTGTAATCGAGTGCTGGGCAGGGCTATCTACAGTACTGGCCGGATCTTGGATGAAAAATAGCATACGCGACTGGGTTGGGCAATATGGCCGCCGAAAACGCCACTTATGCCAAGGATGCTTCCATATTGTAGTGTATGATAATAGTGATCCTAGATACTGCTAAGCAGTCTTTGGTCAACTGTCATCTCATAACCTAATTAGCTTATAGGTATTAACCAATCACTGTCGTATCTGGAGTGACATCACTTCCCATGATTCACTCCACCTAAAGTTATATAAAGGCTTGCAGCTGCCATTTAAGCTGCTGCTCACTTTGAACCCACAACCTGTAGTGGTGTCCTTTATTTAAGACACAGAACATTACAATGGCGACGAAGGTGGGATTTAATTTAAGTTTAATGTAAACTTAATAAGTAACCATTGCTTAATTTTATTTGTTTTAAGCCCGTGCTTGGAATGGGTAAGAACAAAAGCAATTGGTCTTCAAAACTTAAACTTTTGAGCTAATTAGTAAGGAAAGAAAGTACCTCGTATGCTGAAGAAGAGCTGCTATGAGTAAACTGGCTCCTGGAGCAGCTGGGGCTGGTTCCTCATGGTGGTGAAGACTGGAAATTGCAGTAGAACCAGGGACTGCAGACTTGGTGACGTGGTTAGTCCAGCTTTTGGTACAGGTCAGAAGTACTTTTTCCATCTTCCACAAGGATAGGCAATCGATCGGCACTGGCATGGGGATTTAGTGCAGAGACTAGCTTGTTTGGGGGAAATTAGCAGTGCTGAGTTTAAGTTGGTGTGTTGAGTAGCCAATATTGAAACGTTTAAAGCTTCAGTAACGTTTAATGAAAATTGCTTTAATGCAGAAGTTAGCCTAACGTTTGAAAGTGGTGATAATGTTTAGAAGGATAAAATATTTCAGAGTACAGGAAATTGAGTTGATAAACCTGTTGGAAGTGGTGTTAACTAGCTTGTGTTAAAAAGCTAAGGTTCATAAAATTGTTTAAATTACATTAAATGCTTTTGCAAGTGTGCAAGTTATGCATGTTGTTTACCTATAATTTTGAACAAATTTAGCATGTAAAATGTTGGCCATCAAGTTGTTGTGAGTAAATTTCTAAAAACATAGTAGCGCATGCTATACGAATTTACTGCACAGAGCTTAGACGACCAGTCGAAGTGTAATTTCATGCAGTGTTTTAAAGCTTGTATACTGTGCCTTTATAAAATAAGGGGGTTGCATAGCAAATTTTAATGCTGGTCATAACTACTGCACGAGAGTGTTCCGGTCTGTGTGAGTACTAGGCGTTGCCGCTGGTAGTGGAACCGGTTGGGCTGAATTGTGTCAAATAGGTTATTTCTTAATTATTGCTGGCGACGATAATTAAGTGTGACCTAGCCGGTCACGCATGGGAATTGGATATCCTATGTTTAAAAGAAACTGTATTAACTTGTAAGAGAACAAGCAAGAGCAGTAATTCTTGGCAAAATTAAAATTCTTCAAATTTAAAGAACTAGTTTAACTTAAAGTGGAGAGAGACCGTTTAAATGTAAATTCGGTTAGCCTAGTTTAAAGTTTCTAGTTTGTGTAGACCTTCTTCTTGTTGCTGGGTGCAACGAAGGCCTATCCGGCTAAATTTAAGAATTGTAAGGCGTATCCTTACGCACTTGATTTTTGATTAAATTAAGTATAGGGCGGTGGTGTTTTTTATTCCTACAGTTGTGATAATACCTCCAGCTATGCCTCCAGGTATTCAAGGTCGAAAGTTAGAGGAATTTGATTCAGGTGTAGAAACCTGGCCTGTTTATTTTGAACGGATCGAATTGTATTTCTCGGCTTTTGACGTGCCTGATGATAAGAAAGCAGCGTTGCTGTTAACAAGCATAGGTGCTAAAACATATGGTTTATTACGAAACCTGTGTGCACCTAACGCTCCAGCAACTAAAACCTTAGTCCAAATTAACACGCTGTTGACAGGTAACTTATGTCCTGTACCTAACTACCTTTGTGAAAGAGTCCAGTTCCAAAGGAGGGAGCAGAATGCTAACGAATCAATTGCGGACTACATAACTGAATTAAAGAGGCTTACCCTCTATTGTAGTTATGGTCCAGCCGATGGAACTAAGCTGGAGACAATGCTCAGGGATAGATTTGTTGCTGGAATTCGCAACTCCGACACTTTGAAATCTCTGTTGGTGTTGGATCCAGCTACAGTTACATTTGATTCGGCCTGCAAGTTTGCCCTCTCTCAGGAATTGGCTGAGAAAAATGTAAGTCATTTTCAGGGGGCAAGTGCTCATTCAGTGCTGTTTAAACGTCCATTTAAAAATAAAAGTAAGTCTAACAATGACAATTTGTGCTTCTGTTGTGGTAAACCATCGCATGTGAAAGCTGTGTGCAGGTTTAGGAAGCATAAGTGCTCCGCCTGCGGGAATGTTGGGCACCTAAGTCGAGTGTGCAGGTCTAGCAAGCCTGCGCCGACGCCCTATTCTCATAAACCCAAAACGGTCAAAACAGCTGGTAAAAAGAAAAATCATAAGTATTCTGGTAGGAAAGCACTTAATGTTGAAGAATCATCAAATTATGATTCGGACGACACTGAATGTAGTTTGGATGAAGCAAGCCCTGATTCTGACGAAATTTATTCTCTTGCTACGGATAGGACAAGCAAACAATGGATGATTCGTGTTCAGTTAAATGGCCATGAACTTCCATTACTAGTTGATTCGGGTGCAGATTCAACTCTTATTCCAGTTAGCTGGTACAATAAATATTTCAGTAATATCAAGTTAAACCCAACTAGAATTACGTTGAGGGCTGCTGGTGGAGTAGTTTACAAGCCTTTGGGTATTGTGAGGCTCAACGTGCAACTAAACGACAAAACTGAGGTATTATCAGCAATTGTTAGCCCTGATAGTTTTTCACCATTATTTGGGCGGATCTGGATGCGGAGTCTTGAATTGGACCTAAATCAATTCTATGCTGAACCTGTTCATGAGGTAGACATTTTGGAAGAAATAATAGAAGATGTTTATTTTGTCTCGGACGAGGAGGTGTTCAAGAGATTCCCTAAGCTATTTTCGCCAGGTTTGGGGAAACTCAAAGATTCTAAGGCCAAAATAACTTTGAAAAAAGATGCAGTACTAAAATACTGCAAAGCCAGACCGGTACCCCTAGCTGTAAGGGCAAAGGTCGAGGCTGAAATCGACAGACTTGTTCAGAAGGGTGTTCTTAAGCCTGTGGATTGCAGTGTGTGGGCGACGCCCGTGGTCTTGGTATTTAAGCCTTCAGGAGACGTCCGGATCGTGGGGGATTTCTCAGGCACTGTAAATCCGCAAATGGATATAGAATACCACCCGGTTCCAAGGGCTGAAGATTTATTTTCAAAATTAGCAGGGTGTGACACCTTTTCGATTATTGACCTTTCGGATGCTTTTCTGCAAGTTGAGCTTGACGAGGATTCAAAGGCCCCGTTAACTATAAATACTTGTAAAGGCCTGTTTCAGTTTCAGAACCTCCCTTTTGGGCTGGCTAGTGCTCCTGGCATTTTCCAGAAGCGTATGGAATGTGTCCTTAGGGATTTCCCTAGGGCTGACCAATTTTTTGATGACATTCTAGCTGCTGGAAAGGGCCAGGACCACGATAAGACCTTATTCCAAGTTTTAGAAGCCTTGCAGGAAAACGGTTTGAAATTAAAGAAGAACAAATGCCAACTCCGCAGAGACAGTATAAAATATCTGGGATTCAAAATAGATAAGAATGGGGTTTCAAACCTGCCTAACGTTCTGGACGCTATAAAGCTAGCACCTGAGCCTACTAACATTCAAGAGTTAAAGTCTTTTTTGGGCTTTATTAACCAGTATGGAAAATTTGTACCACATTTGGCGACCATACTGGCTCCATTAAACAAGTTGCTTTCTCCAAAGAACGCCTGGAAATGGAGTAAGGAATGCTCAGATGCTGCGTTTTTAGATTCTAAAGTGCTGGCGCACTATGACCCTAAGCTGCCTATCAAGCTTATTTGTGACGCGAGTCCCTTAGGGGTCGGAGCGCAAATAGTTCATACTTATCCAAATGGCGAATATAGGCCTATCGCTTTTGTCTCTAGGACACTGTCAAAGGCAGAGATGGGTTATGCCCAATTTGACAAAGAGGCTTTATCGATAGTTTTTGGGGTTAAACGCTTCCACCAGTATTTGTTTGGGAGGAGGTTTATACTGCAAACTGATCAGAAGGCATTGCTGTGGGTGTTCGGGAGCAAGGTGTCAATTCCAGCCATGGCAGCCGCACATATCCAGCAGTGGGCAATTTATTTAAATGGCTATGACTTCGAACTCCAGCACATCCCTGGCAAGGAAAATTTAACAGCTGATTTTTTATCTCGTATGCCTACGCCATATGAACCCCCTTCCAAGCGAGCTCCTGGTTGGAGGGTTATGAATTTGGAAACCATTGAGTCACTTCCAATCTTAGCTGACCAACTAGAATATTACACTACGAAAGATAAGCTGCTGGCAACAGTTTATCGATATACTAGAGATGGTTGGCCGGATAAGGTTGAAAGCGAGGATTTGAAGCCTTATTTTTCTCGTAGACATGAGTTATCTCTTGATAGTAATGCAATATTTTGGGGGGTACGTCTTGTAATTCCTGAAATATTGCGCAAACAAGTGCTTGAGGAACTTAATTTGGGCCATTGCGGGGTCGTGCGTATAAAAGCTCTTGCTCGTTCCCGTGTATGGTGGCCTAAAATTTATAGCGATTTGGAAAGTTTGGTTAACAAATGCATGGCTTGTCAGGTGAACCGTGATGTTGGTGCTAAGTTAAAGAAACATGTTTGGGAACGACCTGCATTGGCGTGGGACAGAATCCACCTTGACTTTGCAGGGCCGGTTCATGGAAAAACGTACATGGTATTGTTGGATGCACATTCTAAATTCTCATTTGTTTATGACATGAAAACAACAACGAGTGGTGCTGTTATACGCATTTTGCGTGATTTATTTGCAACCTATGGTTACCCCAAGGTTTTGATTAGCGATAATGGACCACAGCTAAAAAGTAATGAGTTTGAAAATTATTTAAAACAATGTGGAATTCGGCATGTACCATCCATTCCGTATTTGCCAGTCCGAAATGGGGCTGCTGAAAACCTAGTACGGTCGCTAAAACGCAGTTTAAAAGCAAGCCTAACTCAAGGTTTAAGCCTAGAAATATCACTGACTAATTTCCTCCTACAAGCTAGAAATATCCCTCATTGCACTACAGGTGTGACTCCGTCAAAAGCTTTCCTAAAAAGACACGTGCGTACACGTTTAACTCTCATGATACCAAGTGTTGCCGATAAAACTGCTCTAAGGCAAGACCGTCAGCTAAAACCAACAGCTAATTTATGCGAGCGCACTTACCAGTTGAACGATAAAGTTTTTTGCACAAATGCGAGGCAAAATGCGGCGAAAAACTGGTTGCCGGGCCGAGTTGCGAAAGTGCTTAGTCCGTATGAATATGAAATAAGGGTAAAAAGCGGTGTTCTTCTCCGGAAATCCGGGTCGCAATTACGCATGCGTGTAGCCGAAGATTCGTTGCTTGATTTGCCGGTGTCCAATGGGCAATCGGATATGCAAATGTGGAACAGTAATCCAATCTTTCGTGCGCCGTCGGGAAATGAAGCTGTGGCCTCTCGGCATGGTCCATCACATGCCGTGCAGTCGACTCGTCGGCGAAGTTTTGTTTTGCCAAAGGTCCGAAGTTCTCCCGTCAAAATGCATGTTTTCAATAAAGAATTGTCTCCCAGTAAAGTTAGTGAGGATTTCCCGGCCTTGTTGTCGCCTCCGAGTGAGTCTATACGGAAAACTCCATTAAAATTATCGTCGGTTGCTGGTGACGTTGGAAAGCTCCCTGTGTCAGTGCCGGCGTCATCGTCGTGTGCTGTTGCTCGGCCATCGCCGAGTGTGGTTGAACTGCCTTCGTCTGCGCCAATTAGTGTTGCTCGGCCCTCGCCGAGCGTAGTTGCTATGCCGTTGCAAAAACCGCCGGTTTCACGGCAAGAAATTGGGACATCTGCTAGGCCGTCTCGCCGAACAGTAGTTCTTCCCGAACGTTTTCGGCAGTGAGGTTGTTGTGGTTTTGGGGGTAGCCAAATTTTGGGAAATTTTTTTTTCCGCTTGTTTTGGTGTGTTTGTTTTTGCATTTTTGTGGTAACAACGTTGTTTATTAATTTTTATTGGAACAAGTGGGTTAGATGGTTGATACTTTTCTCCTTTTTCGACTTTTTGATTAGAAAACTGTTGAATATTAAGAAGGGGGAAATAGTAGGTATTAAATTTAGGGACATTAATATTCTAATATAGTTATATTAAAAATTGCACTCTCCGATTATAGTCAGGTCTTGTATATATTGTATATAGAGGTTGGCATGAAATGCTTCTTGTTGTATATTGCATAGCCTAATAGTAATAATTATACTGACTTATAATCTATTGGGGGTGATTGTAGTGTATGATAATAGTGATCCTAGATACTGCTAAGCAGTCTTTGGTCAACTGTTATCTCATAACCTAATTAGCTTATAGGTATTAACCAATCACTGTTGTATCTGGAGTGACATCACTTCCCATGATGCACTCCACCTAAAGTTATATAAAGGCTTGCAGCTGCCATTTAAGCTGCTCTCACTTTGAACCCACAACCTGTAGTGGTGTCCTTTATTTAAGACACAGAACATTACACATATCATACACGGCAATACCCGTCTATATATATGATTGAAGTCCTCTCTCTAGCAAAACTAAAACTATTAATTTCTCTGTTTCTATTCAATATATTTCGACCAAACTTGGCCAGATAGTAGATAGCAACTTTTCCCAACTTTAAACCAAATTTTACGTGCAAGAGTAAACGTAGGGAGCCACACGTAAATTTGAAAACTGTTCACTTTTTCTTTTTGTTGTTGTTGTTCTTGGCTGACACGGTTTCAGAAAAAACTACTGCACCTACCTAAAATCTGAAACATTATCTGACCTCTTTTTCGATTGGTCGATCCATTCCAGAGTTACGGGAGAATACTTTGCTTCATTATTGGGGCCCTGGCCCGTCGCCATGCGCCCACTTGAAATATAATTACAAGAACAAAATGCAACAGAACACAACAATCTGACAATACCAAACCACAATAAATTCGAGAAGTTCAATCAAGTTCACCATTTGCACTAACAAAAGCCTGGCGCCGAAGCTGACACTGTTGAACACTTCTCCACCAGCAGAACAACCACTCCCACAAACTTCCTAATGCCCCTCGCTTCTTTCTTCCCATTGTTATTCGCACAAACCATCAGAAGTACAAGAGGAAGAGACAGAGGCACAGAGTATCAAAGCAAAACCTTAGTTGCCTTGACAAAATTTGCAACTGCACGGAGGCACCTAACATCGTTCTTTGTTAGAGCACGTAAAAGCTCATCAGGACTCTGAACCCCCTGGGAAAACCCCCACTGGACATGCTGATGCAGAGTGCATTGCAGCAACAGATGGGCAACAGTACAAATGTCACCGCACATGCATGTGGTATGCAGGGTCCACCCGAGCCGTCGCCGATGTACAGGCAGGAGTGGCCCGTTCTCAATCTGGACAAGATTTTTGGAATCCTGAATGGTAGCGCATCTAAGATCAGATTGCATGTATTCACTGAATGAATACGGAACAGGCTGCGGCCTGTTTGCCCAGTCGCCCACTCTTCGTTCCAGAGACGTAGCGTCCAAGCCCGAAGCATTTGCGTACATGCAGTCACAGATCTGACGAACTGAACCTCACAAGGCGAGTCCAAAACTGCCTTTTTGGCCAGGGAGTCAGCATGCTCATTGCCACAGGTTCCACTATGCCCCTTCATCCAACGTAAAGCCAGACTGGAACACTGAGTGGCAAGCCATAGTTTCCAACACACAGTAAACAAGAGTGGATCACTGACATTTAGAGAAACAATCGCATTCCTGACCGAAGACACACACGACTTCGAGTCAGTAATGATGACAAAGCTTGGAAGCTTCAGATCGATGGCTATGTCCAAGGTAACAGGGATGGCGCACATCTCACAAACATAGCTTGAGAACACATGCCGTAGCGAGCGGAAAACTTCGAGCTTCAGCGATGGTATCCACATGCCTATACCACCAGCCGATGTTGCGGCAACATAGGATGCATCACAAAATACCTGACAGGCATCCTGACTAATCGAACCGAGCACAGTCATAATCGACGGACACTAGAGCCAGGGGCTCGGTGGGACGACTCGCACAACATTAAGAACAGGAGCTAAATCTGGTCGCGACAGCATGGCCATTCCTTTGCCCGCAGCACCAAGACGCGTCCTTTCACCATCATCCAGCAGAAGATAATCAGAAAGGATCCGTGCAACAGGGTCTCCTACTCCTCTGCTTACATTGCGAATGCAAAGTCGCACCAACAGTTCGTCTGCACGCAGATGCAATGGTGGCTCCCCAGCTTCCGCCCAGAGTGCAGTCACAGGAGTCGAAGTGAAACAACCCATCACTGTGCGTAGACATACATTCACCACAACTTGCAACCTCTTCAAATGCCTGCTCGAGGCCGCAAGAAACGGTAGATGATAGTCAATCGTTGAACGCACATGCATCCGCAATGCAGAAAGTAACATGCCGCGGGGAATGCCGGTATAGTGAACCAAGGATTTGAGGATCGGGATACGTCGCTCAATCTTTTCCTTGACATTCGCCGTATGCCCAGTCCATATGAGGCCTCCATCCAGCCAGACTCCAAGATATTTCACCTATGAGACTGCTTAATAACAGAACTCTCAACCTGAACCCAAACCGGTTCATTGCGGACAGCCTCTGTACGCGAGAAAATCATGAGCTCTGTCTTTGCTGGAGCAAGAGAAAGCCCTCTGGCAGAGAGTCTACCAACAATTGAGTCAAGTGACCCTGAACATAAACCATTAAATCAGCTGGACGGTTTCCGACAAACCAGAGAGCCACATCGTCTCCATAACACACGATGTTGGCACTCTGGCTCATCTCCGCTAAGATGTCATTGATCACAACTGCAAACAGGACCGGACTTAGGCAGCTGCCTTGCGGTAAGCCACGATCAGTTGTTTCTTGGGTCAAACAGAAACCATTGACCCTAGGGACAAACACCCTACTTTCTAGAAGAGCAAGAATCGCGCGGGACAACCCGGCACCCACTCCCATCCAAAGCAGAGAAGCCTCAACCCATTTCATACAAACAGTGTCGTAGGCTGCACGGATGCCAGGAAAACAGCCACGACTACAAGGCCATGAGCCCACACTTCGTAGATACTAGACAGAAAAAAACAGAATGGCATCCTGGGCACTACGTCCAGGTCGGTACCCAAACTGCACATCAGAGAGGCAGTTGTAACGTTCCAAAAACCACATTAGTCTAAACATGAGCATGCGCTCGTAAACTTTACGAACACATGAGAGCAATGCTATTGGTCTGTAGCTTCTTAAATCAGAGCGCTGACTGCCTCTCTTATGAACAGGGACCAGAACAGTAAACATCCACGCCGGTGGAACCTGAATGTCATTAAGCAAACACTGAAAATAGGCAAGAGGTCACGATTACCCTGCTCAGACAGCGTTTGTAGACAACGATAAGAGATCCCATCAATGCCTACTGCACTACTCGCCTTACACTGACTAAGGGCGAAGAGCAATTCGTTCTCCTGAAACGGAGCATCCGTCTCAAAATTCACATTTGCAGAACCATAGGTACCAGGTGGGCAGGCACCGCTCGGCAACGAATAAACGCTAGCAAAGCGTGCGTTGAAAGAACAGAACAGAAGCACCTGGATTTCCAACACTATCCTGACTATATGCCCATCTGGTGTTAAATTTTCCATCTTGCGGACGGAGCGCACGCCACGCAAGCAACACAGAGCTCGAGGCAGCCACAGACTTGCAGACACGAACACCATAATACGCCTTTTCCATTCGCAAAATGTAAGCCGATTCACTGGCTATGGCTTTATAAGTTAGCCATAGCTCTGACGACGGCAATCTCTTCCATCGCCTATACGCAACCCGTCTGTCTTTGACTGCAACAGTGCATGTACCATACTGGCTTGGTGGTCTGTGATCTGCACGACTTTGTTGCCTTCTTACTGACGCATTGTCTCTGCACCAGGCTGCGAATGTGCCATTGTCAACAGCTGGTCGCCTACGCTTCTTGCTCATTTGGCACCCGCGTGTTGTGCTGTTAATCGGGAGCAAAGAGACAGGAAAGTGGTCACTCCCCCGAGATCATCGAACACCGAGAAGCAAAATGCATTCGCAATGTCCGGTGAACAGAGGAAGAGATCCAGAACAAACTCTTGAACTGCTCCCGCCTGCCACCGAAGGAAAGTCGGAGAACCATTCTTTACTACCATTAAATTGAGATTGTCAATAGCTTGAGCCAATCTCCTGCCACTGGTGTCAGTCTGAGAGGAACCCCACATAAGTCCCCGGCTACAATACATGGAGCAGGGAACTGTGCTAACCATGCCTGCCAGGAGGCTCCTGTCAATTTCCACGAAGCATGCAAAAAGACGACTGTCACCCATCTGTTAAGCATCCAGATTTTAATGCTGCATGCATCAATCCCTTTGTCTCGTTTATGCATAATTTTCTGATACGGGACACTCCATTTGATAAAAGCACAAACGTTTGAATTACGAAACGTTGTAATGCAGTCCACCCTAGGAATCGGACAGACATAATCATTTTCCAACCGTGCCTCCTGAATCCCTAGGACATTAACAAAATTTAGCATGCGCTCTACATCACCCTGCTTTACCCCTTACCCCACGCGCATTCCACGATCCAATGGGAAGCGTGTCCGCGAATGCTTGATACACCTACACTCTGTCTGTCCCTCCCGTGTCCTCTATCACCTTCCCCTGACTGCTTACTGAATCAATATTCCCCTCACCCATCTGTGTTTCTGACACTGCTATATCCATGCTTTGATCCGTGCCAAAGCTCATCACAACACTGTTTCCGCTCTTTTCCGCACATCCAGATAAACCCAGCACAATATCTGCATCTTCACCTGGCTCCGTGGGGGCCGCATACACCCACACATCTTCAGAGACGTTTGCGCTCACTTCTGCGCTAACTTCTGCGCCCACTTCTGCACTTACTACACCACTCACCACAGCACCATCACCACCACTTGCTTCAACTTGTTCTGAATTTGTACTTGCTTGCACATTTCCTTGTTTTCTCATGCGCCTATTGGCACGTTTCCTTTTAGATTGCGGAGCCGTACGCGCTGGGCTATCTCAGTCACTGGCTGACTCTTCATGCCCCATCACTGATGCACTAGCCGCAACAACTGACTGGTCTTGGCCATGCTGCAGTGTGATACCATTGTCCGTTTCCATTGCACACTCTTTGTCTTCAAGCAGGACGCCACTGCAGGTACCACCACAGGTGCTGCTTCACGAGCGCTCCGCTCCACTTGCTCAGTATGTGGTTCACTACGACTAAAGTTACGCACAACGCATCCACGCTCTGCTGCGGCTATCGATTTGGCCCTTAGGTGTGGACATTAGTCTCTAGGGTCGCGATAGCAACCGCACACTTCGCATCGCACGCTCGTGCACACCCGGCGAAAATGTCCACGTATGCCACAGTGCCACAGTGCAGACAGCGTGGCGCACGGTCAGCTACCACAACTAAAGCTGGAATTCCACGTAGATAAAGGATTTCAGGTACGTCATCCATCGTAACACTTTCGTGCAACTTGAATGTCACATTGCACACTTCCGAAGCACATACATCTCTACCGCCAACTGACAATTGTTCAAAGGTATGCGATAGAAACTCGCCAAAGCGGTGAACTGCTTTCTTAATGTACCCTCAAGTGTTATTTCATATGGAAGCCAATGCAATTTAACCTCCACATGTTGCAACCAGAGATCATGCACTTCCACAAGCTCACCATTAATAACAATTCTCGTATGCAGCGGCTATCATTTGGCTCCTGGACTGCTAAGAACAACTTGGTACGCATTACCCGATCGGAGGCTACACACCGCCTCAACTTCACTGGGCCCCACCGTCTCTGCAGCAGCAGAGAAGATCTGCGTTTTGAGGTAAGGGCGATCTCTGTCACTGCACTAAAGCACCACAGAACGGACCATTCTTATATTATTTAGTCTGCCCTCATAAAGTTTCTTGAGATTTAGCAAGTTCCTTGCCCTCATCCTACTTGCAGGACTGCCATCGTCACCTCCTCTTTTCCTTTCAATATTAAAAATTTCTTTGACCTGATTGATAACAGCCTGACGATCATCACAAACAACTTTCTACACACCCCTTTCAGTCACACTGCTTTATGACGCAGAGGAAACTCTGTTTACATTTGTGTTTTCACCATTATTGTCATTGTTCGACTTATCATTGCTACTCGCCCTAACGCTATCACTCTCACCTTCATAAATTCCATATTGCTGGAGATCTTCAATCGGAATGCTAAGTCTCTTACAGTGGTAGTCTTGAAACCCACATGGCTTAAAGTACATACTTAAGTGCCAATTCAGTAGTCAGAGAATCCCCTTAGAACTGGCAAGCCCTTAAGGTTGAGTATCTTCCAAGTGTGCTGTGGAATACCCTTAAGTACCAAGTTGGTAGTGCAGTGAAGCTCTGAGGGAAGATCCAGGATGAGCAAGAGCTCTGAGATCGTCGAGGCCGAATTGGTTCCCATATAGAAACACTATCCTGAATAACATTTCAGGCTTTGTTACAGGAAGCTGAAACAATTTCCCTCATTGGCATAGCACTATTACTGGAAAGATACATCCTGCGTAGAAATTCGATTCCAACAATGCAGCAATTACTAATTGCAGTAAATTACTTAGCTACAGGAAGCCTTCCAACAAATTGTAGGTGATTGTGGGGTTATTCCAGAAAACCGCTTCGCGTTGTGTAGAAAGGGTCGCCAAGATCATTGCTGCTTTATGGGAACGGCACGTTCAATTCGCCGTGGGCAACAAACTCACAGCATTGCAATAGAAATTCTGTAACAAGTAAGAGAACTCATATACAGAGCAAGATTTCCGGATGTCGCAAGTGTCGGACACTTTCACACACATTGGTATCCGTGCAGCCGGTGCAATGAACAGACAGGTATTTCGTAACACGAAGGTGACGTTGCCTGGGAATGTACAACGAATATGTACTGAAGACCTCTTTTCAAGCCCATTGAAGCCCGTTATTATGGGTCCGCCCATGATAGTTGTATTTTTATACAGTAACGTCTGCGTGCAGACTTTTAACGTCTGTGGTTATCGTGGCTGAGCGGTGATAGAGCTCAGCCTGGTTGCTGAAGGTTTGCGGATCTGGTCGAACCTCTGGAAAGGGGACCTTGGGTAAGTCCCCGCCAGGACTGCCGACCAGCGTAGCGTGAGAGGCTACCATGCTCCTTCACAGCTATGGGAACTATTCTGGCCCATTCTGGACAATTTTTCGGCCCCTTCGATGATCAGAGGTTTCGCGGATGGAATCCCTGGGTTGGTACCTCCCTTTACCAGACATTTCTTCTTTTCTAAAAGTCTGGTAATGTTCAAAATTGAGCCAGTTCAGCCACACAAGCATTAAATTGCTTCGGCTGACTAAAGGCTCAAAAGAAATTAATTGTTAAAAACAAAAAATAAAAAAAATTACAAGGGTTGCTACCGGACAACAGTGGCTGTCCAATCAGCGTGGTTGCCTGAATCCTGTGCCTTCTTTGGGAGCACTAAAAACCCTGAGTAGAAGTCTCAGCAGTGCAGATACAGAGGGATGGCCCTCTTTTTTTTTATCTCACGTTTATTATTTGGACTATTTTTGCATCCGCTTCATTGTCATAGAGATTATTTAGTAGCAGGATCTCGTCACTGCACAGACCAACCATCTTTTATGTGATGTGGCCAGGTTCGTTTCCTCATCTGCCACCACCTGTTTTTAGAACTTTTCGTCTACATTTTCCCATGGTAGTAAGCGCCATTGCAACAATGTTCTCCCAATATTTCTTTAGCTGTCCTTCGTCAGTTTGGTGCAGCATTGGTGCACCGAGGGCAGCATTAAACTCATCAACAATAGTAATCTTTTTTCTTAGTTGTGGTTGTGTCTGTCGCTAATTAGTCCCATGCATGTGCAACCAGTTCGGCAATGAGGTTGCACTCTTGGTGTGTAAATTGGTAGCGTATACGTACGTTCTGTTCATTAATTTGGCTATACAGAGCTTGGAAATGTGGTCCCAATGACCACTTGCAGTATAGGGTTTGTGCGTCAATGACGACGGAATTGGTACTTGTATAAGTGATTAGTTGACACTTAGCTCTGACGTTCTAGACTCGTCCACGTAACTTGAGTAAATACTTCATTTGCGAGCAAAGTATATACTTAAGTACATACTTTCTCAAGTGCCACTTGCTGTAAGTTTAAGGGGATGTTCTAGACTACCACTGTTAGCCTCATTATGTATTTCATGATACATGTGCTTATTCGCTTTCCCGGATCGTACGTCTTGATCCGTCAATAATCGTGATTCTCTGCAATACAGCAGCACCTCGTATACATCGGCTGCCATCTTGAGTTTCGGGACCCTAAACGATCATTTTGATTGTTTTACATTGTTTTAACCATCGTATTTAGGGAACAATGCCACTCAGGAAACTCCAGATTCATTATTCGTTCACGTGTTATGTCTTTGCTAAAAAGTTGATTGTTGAACGGTAAAATGAAAGAATCCGGAAAAATGAAATGAGGAATCCGCAATGGCAGCTGATGTGGATGAGCTCCTGAGAGTGTTATGGAAAGCAAAAGTCATAACGGACAGTGAAGTGAACTTAGGGATTGTTTCGGATGAGACTTTCGCACAAGTGATGAGGGAAGCGCAGAAGCGAGGGATAAGTGAGAAGCAAGTGAGACGGTTTGGGGTTGATACTGCAGTGCAGATGAGAGCAGATTTGCAAGATAAAGAAGATGGCGGAGAGGAGCGGTTGCCAGGAGCAACAGAAAGGCGTGATGCAGCAAGAAACCAGAGAGCAGTGATTCAACCTGCAAGTAAATTGTTTAGTGCTGCTGTAGCAGAAAGTGGTAGGGCAAACTGGGGAGAAAGTGATGCTGAAGTAGAAGAAGCAGAGGTTGATAGTGCAGCAGATTCAGTTCAGCGGTCGCAAACCAAGAATTTAAGTGCTCTGAAGAAGTTGTATGGTGGTGGTTTAACCAATGTACAAATGCCTAGATCAGTGGTGCTGATATGTGCGCCTGCAGGACGCCCGTACTCAATCACACAAATTTATTCGTCAGTTGAAGCCGTTGTTGGTGTTGGTGAAATAGCAGCTGTAGGCCCTCTGCGTGTAGGACATGCTTTCGAAGTTGAGTTGCGATCATATGCAGCAAAAAAAAAGCTACTGGGAGTGACACTCAGCATTAATGGGCACCGAGCGGAACTGCATGATTTGCACGAACAGACAATACAGGCTAGGCTGCTTTGGTTGCCACGGGGAATTACTGCGCATGAAGCAGCAGCAGGATTTGCGCGCATTGCGATTTTGGAAAGGCATGCGTTCGAGAAGTTGTACATTCGTGGTAAACCTCTTTGTGAAACAACAGGTAGGCAGATCACGTTAAGGCTGAGAGATAATGTAACCATTGAAGATGTTCCTGACGAAGTAGTGATTAAGGGCATACGGACTTTGGTTTTGATTGACGATCGTGCACCAAAATGTCTGCGTTGTTCGATGCGTGGGCACTATCGTCAAGTTTGCGCGAGCATCGCGTGCACGACGTGTGGTGTCTGGTGCGACCCACGGCAACTTTGTCACCATCTTCAAGCAGCTGTACAGGAAGCAGAAATCCAAAGGCGGCATCAGGCGGGCTCAGTGACGTCACCACATGTCCCTCAGCAGCGGCAACAGCAATCCCAGCAGGATCGTCAACAACAAAATAAGAGCCTGGAGCTATCTGCCTTGAGTACCAGCGCACCATGTCTCACGGCGGTACTTGGAAGTGTTGAGTCACTGTCGCAAACTGCACAAACAGAAATTTGTGTTGATGAGCAGCAAGATGGAACTGGGAAGCAAATACAGGGAGGAAAAGAAGGAGATGGTCCGTGGCTCACACCCCCGGCTAAGAGAAAGAAAGGAGGAATGAAGAGGAAAAAAGGCACTGAATCGACGTCGAAGATGGAAGTAGCAGCTGTGTTAAAAGATGGAGCTGGGAAAAGCGATAATGTTGACAGGGAAGAATCAGTGGAAATGGCAGAAATGGTGGAAGCACAGAGTAGTCAAGGAGCAGTTCATGTGATTAGTGATGTGTGTGAAAAAAGTGAGCATCCTAATGCAGGTTCTCAGTGTGTTGCTTCGGGCCAACTTTCAAGTGGAGTCCCTACATCGCAACAAGTCGAGAATAGCCAAGTTATTGTTAGCAGTGGTGAGTCGGAAGGGGGACGGGAGGCAGGGGGGGAGTTTAGTGGGGGGCTCCTAACCTAAATTCACTGATTTTCATGGTTATAGGATAGCAACGTGGAATGCGTGTGGTGTTCAACGTAAGTTAGGTGAGGTAGAGCAGCTTTTGCAGTATGTTGAAGTTCTGGGTGTCCAGGAGGCGAATAACATGCAAGGTTACGATGCGTCAGCCTGGAAAGCGGATTTTGTATTCTCAGGTTTGAAGGTTGGGGTATTCTTGAAGTGGTCTGTGCCATATCAGGTAGTTACTTTGACACATCGTGTGGGTGGTGTTGATGCTGTGGCAGTAAAAGTTTGAATGAATAATCGGTGGGTAACCGTAGTTTTTGTGCATGTCACTGCCAGCCCATCGGCAACCGAGTGGACGTTATGGTTTGAGCAGTTTTCAGCTCCAGCAATTATAGGAGGTGACTTTAATAGTCATCATTATGACTGGGGATCACTACAAGTTGATGCTCGTGGTCGTCGGTTGGCGGAGTCGATTGCTAATCTAGGTTATCAGATTATGCAAGATGGCACTCCAACATTCATACGATGGCAACAGAATATGATACAAGAGTCAGTTCTTGATTTTTTTGTTTGCACGCCTGGCATATCATCGTACTATGCATTTGAAGTATCTGATGATTTACGTGGGAGTGACCACTTCCCGGTTGCTTTGTGTCCGAGGAATGTGATGTCCAGATATGGGTCGGTTTTTAGAATGGGTGGTGCTAGGTTAGGTAAGAAACGTGAGTGTCCAGTTGTGGATAATGGTATGTTTAGAGACTGGATTAGGGATTGTGTACCGGACCGAAAGTCAGTGCCCAAATTGGTGAAATCTAGGCATCCGCCATGGTGGACGCATAAGTGTACGATTGCTGTGAGAGATAGGCGGAGAGCGTATCGGCGGTGGAAGAGGGCCCCTTGTGATGAAAGCTGGTTTATGTACAGGGGTATTTCGGAGGAAACACATTATGTGTTAACACGGGAGAAACTAAATTATGGAGAGCGCTTATGTGAGCAGGTTGCAAAATCGAATTCGTTAGCGAGGGCATGGAAGGCTCTTACTCCAGGCTGTGCTAAAACTAGACAGAAATGGGTATATAGCATGACTGCGACTATCGCGAACCGGGAAATACTGCGGGGTGAGGCTATGGCTGACGCCTTCAATGATAGGTTTGCAAGTGTCTATGCTCTATCAGGAGGCGTTGCCCCTCCGAAATTTTCGAAATTTGCAGTTTCACTGGCAGGTGACTTGCCGTGGGATATCTCCGAGTTCAGGGGATCTCTCTCGAAGTGCAGAGATTCCAGCGCATCTGGGATAGATGGGATTGGTTATGGTGACTTGCGTCAACGATCGGAAGAGGAGCAGAAGTCCCTCTTGTCTCTGTTCCAACGACTGCTAGAGGGTTCACCTGTACCACAGGCATGGATGTTCACGGTTTTGGTACCGGTTCATAAACCGGGGAGTAATAGAGCAGAGCTGGTGAATTACAGGCCGATAGCGTTACTCTCATGCCTTAGGAAGGTGTACGAGCGGATGGTTGTGAGGAGACTTAGTTGGCATCTGGAATACTATGGTTGCTTGGCTGGTGTGCAGTTTGGGTATCGCCCAAACAGGAGCGCGCAGGATGCAGTGTTGTTCCTACTTTCCAGTATACGGGAGGCATGGGCACAGGGTCAGGTTGTTTTGGCAGTCTTTCTAGACATCAAGGCAGCTTACGACACTGTGTCCATTGAATGGGTTAAGGCATCCATGCACAAGATGGGGGTTAGCCCGCGTTTGATCGATACTATTGTCTCTCTTCTTGGAGATCGTATCTTTGTAACAAGGGTAGATGGCAATTGGTCTTCGAGAGCGCATACTGGTAGAGGGCTTCCCCAGGGCAGCTGTCTTAGCCCAACCCTCTTTGCTATAGCCATTAATGATGTGCTTGTTGAGGTTGGATTATCTGCAAATATAGTCTGCTACGCAGATGATGTGGCAATCTGGTTTGTAGGAAACAGACTTGATCTGATGGCAAAACAGGCACAACTGGTGTTAGACAATATTGGGCGTCTTTTGCGGGACAGAGGCCTTTTTCTCGCGCCGGCGAAAACGGAGGTAGTGGTGTTCTCGAGATATGAAAGAGTACAGTTTTCGCAAATCCAATTGAAAGTAGGTGATCAGGTGGTGAGTCCGAAGCCTAGTGTTCGGTACTTAGGAGTTATTTTGGATTCTGCCTTGGACTGGGGTCAGCACGTACTCAATCTGAAGAGCAAAGTGCAGTCACGCACTGCAGTTCTTAAGGCTCTGTGTGTAGGAAAAAATTATCAGGAGAGGGACGTTGTTGGCAGCGTATAGAACCTTTATACGTTCAGTTGTGGATTATCACTTGCCTTTTTTGGCAGGTGTGAAACGGCATGTTAAAGCGCTGCAGGTAGTACTAAATGTGTGTCTCAGGTTAATATCAGGGTGTTTGGCTTCCACTCCTGTCCAGGCGCTCTGGGCAGAGTGTAACGAGCTGCCGGTCGAGTTTCGGGCAAAGGAGCTGCTTGTGTTGCTCTGTTTGCGTAATCTGAGCAGGGGGCACCAAGATCCTGTTGGCAGGATACTGGCAGACTATGGGAAACTCAGTGAGAAGGCACGTGAAGTGTTAGGGGAGGCAGGGGCTGGGGTCACGTTACTCCAGCGGTTTTTGGATCGTCCTGTGGCTTGTGCCGTACCGCTCAGTCCGTGGTCGTGGTGCCCAGAGCTGCGTAGCATTTTTGTGCACGGTATGGCTGGATGCGAAGTATTTTGTGATGCGTCATATCGAGCTGCGGAACATGTTGGAGGGATTGGTGTGGCAGTACCGTCACTGAAGATAGCAGTGAAGCGGCACGTGACAATGGTAACTTCTAGTACGTTGTGTGAATTGCTTGCAATTTCGGTTGCACTGGATATTGCACTCGACTTAGACCTGCTATCTTTTTCGTTGCAGACAGATTCGCTTTCGAGCTATAGGCTACTGAAACGATCGAGTGAGCAGCTGGATGTTGGAGATCCTCTAATATTCTCCATTCTTTGGAAGTTCTGGGTGGCATCCCGCACCAGTGTGGTTGCATTTCAATGGACGAAGGGTCATAATGGGACCCAGGGAAATGTTGTTGCGGATGGCCTGGCCCGAGCGGCGTTGTGTGCTGATTGCGCAGAGGTAGTCCCGGTTCTTTCGGCACAGATGCGTCGGCCAGTAGTAAAACAGTGGTCTTTGGCGATGTGGCAGGCTGAATGGGACTCTGTTGAAGTTGCAAGAGATTTCCATGCAGTCCATCCACGTTGCTCCTTGAAATCCAATGTGGACAAACTTGGCTTTCGTGATGCAAGGACGATTTCCAGGTTGCGTGTTGGTCATTCATTGCTCCGTGCACATCAGTTTCGGTATGGGTGGGTGGGATCGCCTGTATGTCAGGAATGTCTTGTAGAGGAGACAGTGGAACATTTTCTGTTGCGCTGTAGGAAACATGCTGCCATGCGTGCCAAAATGGCGTCCTGGATACGCGAACTACCAACGTTGCAAGAGCTGTTATCGCATTCCCTAGGGGCTAGACCAATAGTCAGGTTGCGTGCTATATCCAGGTTTTGTGCAGGGTCGGGGATAAATGTATAGGGCATTACTGCCTCCTTCCCCCGATGGCTTGCGAGGCTAATGTAGTGCTGTGAAACAGGCCCGCTGTTTGGGAGGAAGAAATTGGGACTTTCCCTAAATGGGAAAGAGAGAGTGGGCCAAGGCGGTGCATCGGTGGTGTGGTGAAATCTGTGCTCTGGTGTGTGTTCTGTGAATAAACTGTGAAACAGGTCCCTGCAATTTTCCCTGGATGGGAAACGGAAAGTGAATTGAGGGAGTTGCTTCAGCACCGTAGTGAGAGTATGCAAGGACTGTGCTTTGGGCGGATTTGATTTGATTTGATTTGGGTTGATTTGGTCTCATGTGGTTTCATGTGATTTGGTTTGGGTTGATTTGTGGTTGGTTTGGTGGTGTATTGATGTTGTATTTTCGGTTGATTGGGGCGTGCGGTCTAGGGCCAGGGCCTCAAATAAATCTTTCGTGAAAGAATTAGTGTTTCAGCTAAACGCATATATTTTTAAACCAAACTAAGCTGCGTTAGAAAAACGATAGAACGATAGAATTGCGTATTTATTTCGTAGATGCAGGCTTTCAGAGCTGACTTGAATTGTTTCAAAGTAGACAGCAACAATCGACAGCATGCATAAACCTTTGTTGCGCGACGACATAGCCGTAAAAAAGGTACACGGATTACAAACAAAAACGTCATGTGTGCCGTAAAAAAGGGGTTATATGATTGAATTTTCCCTTGTTAAAATGTACACGGATAAAAATGATCAAATGTACAATTGAGAAAATTGCATCTGTTAAGGCGCTGTTGTGCTTTACGAATCATATATTTAAAACGTAAAGCACAACAGCACCTTAACAGATGCAATTTTCTCAATTGTACATTTGATCATTTTTATCCGTGTACATTTTAACAAGTGAAAATTAAATCATATAACCCCTTTTTTACGGCACACATGACGTTTTTGTTTGTAATATATTTCATATATGAAATATATATGGAAGCATCCTTGCTTATGCAATGATTCGTTATAGCCAGAGAAATAGCTTAACTGAGGCTGAGTGATAACTTAAAAACTATTTAAAAATACTTTTAACACATAATAAAAATCTGTCACGCAAATCTACGTAAAATTAAAATTTACAGATGTGATTTGCTAATAAAGTCATTCGGATATTCGCGAGCTGCCATCTTTGAAAGGGTCAAGCGAGGTGACACCTAGGACGATATATGGTAAAATGCGTTTACCAGACTAGCAGATTCACGGCTTAAGGCGCAGCCAGCATCGATACGTCCGCTTTGAGATTATGGGATTGCAGCCGCCATAATGATTAGCATGGGGTACACAATGTTCGAGAAGTATAAGTCCGACGTCTAGGGAAAAACACGCGTGGCTACAGTTACACTATGATACTCTTGCAAATTTATCCTAGCACAGGAAAAAAGTTTGCACTAATTTTATAATAGCTGTTTGATTTTAGAAATTGATTTTAGCATCATTTTTAAGATATACAATTGGATGTGTATTCGAGAACGAGCAATATGGTAATCCTACAATATATTTATTTATTTATTTTAATTACAAAATTATTGTAACCCCCTACAAAGAGCATGACAGCAATTTCAAATTAAAGCAACACTTTCACGAATCTCATTCAGGCGAGAGCAGAGACGAGACAGGCGTGAAAGGGGTACATTAAGAGGCGCCGCCATATTCTTCTTGCCTGCATGAGATTCGCAAAATTATTGTTTTAATCTGAAATTGCTGTTATGCTTTTTATAGTGGGTTACAATAATTTTGTAAATAAAATAAATAAATAAATATGTTGTAGGATTGGCCTTTGGCGCCTCTCACCAGATCTCATTCAGATGAGAACCGGATGTTGGCTGGCGCCATGTTGCGTTGTTGACGTCGGCCAAGCGTTGGATAGAAGGCAGATTGCAAAGGTTTGTAATGCATTGTTTCTAGTACAGTTGTCACCCCCTGGTGACACCCAACTGATTTACGTACTAAAATAGGCTTCGAAGAAGTGGCGCAAAAGCCTACATTTTACGGTAAACTATCTTTACAATATTTTTTAAATCATTATTCCAAATCTTAACTCGATCGTACAAATAATGGAAATGCGAAAAGGTACGTATTATTATTGTTTGGAATTTTTTTCGTCAAGCTGTCAGACGCTCGCAGATAGTAAGCACTGCTGAAAACTACATACACAAATTTAAATTTTGCATCGTTACACAATTAATCGTGTAATTAAGAATTATGAACTGGCTGAACGACGCTATTTAAGAAAACAAATTATTGCGGTTATACCCAATGTTGCTTTTGAATAGCGCTACCTATTACCGATACCTTTCTGTTGTCTTCAGCGAGCGCTCGGCAACTTGCGCATGCGCACGCAAACGCATGGAAAACGACAGCCGGCAGGCAAAGGGCAGAATAGTTGGCGCTATTCAAAGTCAATATGTATATTAACATTAGAAGATACCTCAACCGAAATAATATTTTTTTCTTTAATAACGCCTTTTAGTCTGTTCATACTTCTTAATTACAAGGTGAATTATACAACGATGCAAAATTTAAATTTGTGTATGTAGTTTTCAGCAGTGCTTACTATCTGCGAGCGTCTGACCGCTTGACGAAAAAAATTCCAAAACAATGATAATACGTACCTTTTCGCGTATCCATTATTTGTACAATCGATTTAAGGTTTGGAATAAAGATTTTAAAAATATTCTAAAAATAGTTTACCGTAAAATGTAGGGTTTGGCGCCACTTCTTTGAAGCCTATTTTAGTACGTAAATCAGTTGGATGTCACCTAGCTTTACCCTTCAAAGATGGCGGCTCGCGAATATCCGAATGACTTTATTCCCGAACAGACCTCAAGAAATGGGGCGGTCGTGGCTCCATTTTGTCTACCCCCTCTAATTCGTTCAAGGTCGAGTGGAACGATAGTATTAGGAAAGGTTGGTCATTCCCGAGCTCATTATCTTTCCCCGCCAAATGACGTCACTGGAGCTTCTGATTTTATGCGTACTTTTGTGCGCATGTGCGTGAGAGTTTTACGAATTGATTGAGTTGCGTTGCGCAATGTATTACGTCTACCTACCATGATGCATTTACATTTACATTTACATAAAATAATTGTTGCGCCCATATAGGCATTATGACAATCTGCACAGGGTGCAGGACAAAAAAAAAGCAAAAAAAAAATGGTTAGGCCAAATTATGAGAACAACTTCTCACTTTCCACTCCACCTCAAGTTTTTTCTTAAATCCTTCCAGATGTTTAGCACAAGCCACGTCCTCTTTCAAGCCATTCCAGTTGAAGGCAGTTTCAACAAAAAATGAAAATCTGGCGTAGCCTCTCCGAGTGTGTGGGAGCCCCACCTTCATAGTATGATCATGCCTTCCAAAAAAATTGGGCACAGCACAAAAGCGATCTCGGTCCACAATAGTGTGGCCGTTAACAATATTGAAAAATAGGTGAAACCGGTGTTCCTTTCTTCTGTCCTCCAGGTTCAATAACGCAAGCTCCCTCTGTGTAGCAGTAACACATAACTCTTGCCTAAAGTCTCTCTTTATGAGCCTAGTTGCACGTCTCTGTACTCTCTCCACTTGCTGCACTAAAGAGGAAGTGTAAGGGTCCCAAACAGCTGAAGCGTACTCAAGTCTTGGCCTAACAAGGCTTTTGTATGCCGCCAAGCGAGTATTTTCAGGAGCATCCCGCAGCACCCTGTAAACGAATCTCATCATTCTCTCCGCACCCTTTACAATATCAGACACATGAAGATTCCATCGCCATTCTGAGGTCAGGTGCACACCTAAACACTTTAAGTCAGTGACTCTATTGAGTACCTCCCCCCCTAAAGTGTAATCATAAAACACTGTATTGTCCAGCTGTTTCCTTGTGAATGACACAACTTTAGTCTTGGTGCGATTGATCTTTAAACTCCACTTCTTACTCCAGTTCCAAAAGATAATGGTGTTTCTGCTAAGAGCCAAGCAGTCATTAAAACACTTAATTCTTGCTGCTAAATGTCCATCGTCAGCAAAATAGAAGGCTGCACTTGAAAAATGATCCAGAGCGTCATTCAGGAAGAGAATAAAAAGCAGAGGACCATACACTGAACCCTGCGGTACGCCAGAGGTTACTTGCTTCGAGTCAGATGTCAGTCCATCAGCTACTAAAACTTGTTCCCTACACCCAAGGAAGTCGGATGTCCAGTTCAAGACCCCATCTGCAATACCATATACAGCCATTTTGTGCAAAAGCAGTCGATGGTCTACTGTATCGAATGCTTTAGAAAGGTCAAAAGAGACCATGTCAACCTGCCCAACCTGGTCCATACCCGTGACAATGAAATGCTGAAGGTCAACAAGCATTTGTTCGCAAGAACCTCCTCTCCTGAAGCCATACTGTGCAGGATGTAGAAGTTTATTTTCTTCCAGGTGTTTGCTAACACAATTCACAACAATGTGCTCCAACATCTTCACCACCACAGACGTTAGAGATACTGGTCTGTAGTTCCCGGGATCAGTTTTGTCCCCTCCCTTGTGAAGGGGAACCACCCTAGCAAACTTCCAGTCCACTGGCAGTCCACTTGTTAAAAATTACCGTTAAAAACTGTGCACTGTATGGCAGCATCAGCTTAAGAATTTTAGCTGTGATTCCATCCGCACCACAAGCTTTCCCAGTCTTCAAAGCATTTATCAGTTTCTGAACTCCTTCAAAGGTAACCGTTACCTCCAACATTTTGGCATCAGTCCTGCTCGAGAAAAACGGTAGAGGTCCCTTGTGAGGGTGCCCAAAAACTGATTGAAAGTAGTCATTCAAAACATTACACTTTTCAGCAGGATTAGTAATGAGCTCACCATCCTGACTTCTCAATGGGGGAAGCGCATGATCCGTCTCCCTTTTCCCTCTAGCCAAAGTCCAAAAACTCTTTGGGTTTGACCCAAGAAGATTAGACAGATTATCATAAAAGTGTGCACGTGCTTCCTTCAATTTGGTTTTAACCAAAACATCCAATTGCTTATAATCGGACCAGTTAATTTCATTCCTACTTTTACACTTATTGTACAGCGTCTTTCTTTTCTTGATCAGTTTCCTGCACTCACTATTAACCCATGGCAAGCCAGTAGAATTCTTTGCAGCACCAGTAGGAACAAACTTCTCGACGAGCTCCTTAATAATACACTTTAGGAAGTCCCAAGCTTGGTGAACAGACCAATCCTGGACACTTGTGTCAAAATTCATGATAGCCTCTTCCAGGTAATCAGCAATAGCGGCAACGTTTGCTCTTTTATACACCAGAAACTGATTTTTAACCTGTGTTTTCAATTTAGGTTTTACCCCTATATAACCTAAATTGAAAACACAGGTTAAAAATCAGTATATCAGTAAATTATATCCACCACAACGCATTTATGATCACTCAGCCCTTCCTTCACGACGACACCAACTCTGTTCGAGTCAAGGTTAGTGAAGCACAAATCCAGAAAATTATTTC
>JAHWFP010180881.1:24252-37896 GCA_023313725.1 Lithobius niger | reverse complement strand
CATCAGTTCAATTGTCAAGGTTGTAACCATTGTAGCGCGGCGCCATAGCGTCGGTGTATTATATCTTAAGGCATAGTTGGGCACATTTCAGGTACTTGGGGTAAAATAATAATGCGGTACAAAAGCTTAAATTATGTTTAAATCAAGAGCAATGACCCACCTGACAAAAATTAACTCGTGTAGGAATGCCGGCTAAGCTGCTTTCAATGCAAATTCTGACTCTCAATAACGTTGAAAATGTGTAACTAGCTAGCTAGTAGCTAGCTAATTCTAGTCCGCTCATCCCCATGTTAATTTCCATAGAGTGATTATTCATCGATACCTAGATAACGGGAAGGCTTCCAGCTATGAAATTGGACAAATGGCTACAGTACGATACGAACTGCGTACCTATTACGGTTTGGAGCCTAGGGGTGTAACGAGGATGGCGTGAGATGGCGCGTAAGTACTAAAATATTGTTATAACCGTTGTTAGTATTGTCGGTATCGTCTCTCATTGGACAGCCAAAGTTCGGACAATGACAACGTGGATACTGACGTGCGTGCCTAGAAACACACTATAGTGAAGCACGATAAATCTAAACAACGTTGCCAAAAAAATCGTATTCACGTCCAATTCACAAAAAATAAACCAACTCTAAAAATAAAGCAAAATAAACAAAGCCAAAAACTGGTGAAGAGGCCACCAAGTTGAGAGTGGTTCGGCCCTTCAAAGGAGTGATATCAACACACCAAAACTAACGAAATAAAACAAATTACAACAAAATTAAAACCAAACCAAAAACTTATAAAGAGGTGACCAAGTTGAGAATGGTTCGGCCTATAGGCAAAAGGTAGTAGCAAATTGTTGAAAACCAATTTCTTGTTGACATGGCACTTTATTACACATCTGCACGGTAGTGGAGTTGAATCTAATACACAATTTTAAAAAAAGGACTGACATCATATTAAACACCAAAACTGGTAAAAGGGGCCGCCAAGTTCCGAATGGTTCGGCCCTTCACAGGAATGATATCAACACACCAAAACTTTCGCCAACTAAATCGCACCGAATACTTTGGACGTTAAATGAAAACATGAACATTGCTACCGAAAGTAGCATTGTTATAGTTTTCATTTAACATTCGAAATATTAAACGGTGCGATTAACTTGGCGAATGTTTTGGTGTGTTGATATCACTTCTTTGAAGGGCCAAACCATTCGGAACTTGGCGGCCACTTTACCAGTTTTGGTTTTTGATATGATTGTTATTTACAATAAAATGTCTTTTAATGTCACCTTTTTTTTTGCAAAGTAGTTTTTGGACGTTTTTGGACTATTCTTAAGTGGAATAATAAAAACGGCATTATTTTTTACAATGACTTTGCAATAAATTTTTTTTTACGATAAAAAAATTGTAAGTGTGGTGTCTCAGTACAGCATAGCGAAGTCAGTGATTCGCCTAGTTTACTATTAAATAGATGTGAGCAGCACTTGTACAACTTCTTAGTGATTTGTTTGGGCAGGAATATAGACCATTCACGTCCAGTTTCTCAATTTCAGAAGCCAGAACGTTTGTTCTTTGGACGGGAATAGTCAGGTCGCGCATTAAGCTCCGCCTCCAAAGCTCGCAGCCAAGCAGCCGCGAGACGAGAAAGGAAGCGAGCCACGGTGGATGTTGAAGGAGTCACTGCTTAAAAGATACGTTTCTTTGCTCCCTCACTAACGTATGTCATACAGTGTTGCCACGCCACTCATAGGCCAAAAACTTAAGGCCTCTCCAGACAGAAGAAAATTTCTTGCGAAGCTATGCGTAACTACGTGCCTACAAGGTCAACATTGCAGCAATCGTGTGGTTGGTGGTGCGTTAAGGACGAATATTGAAGTCTTTTTTACACCATACTACGTCGGCCTGCAGCCGCGAGCAGCCAGTCTGGTTAGGACTTTAGTCCCAACGCGCATTGCAAGCTTTGTGATCTGGGGACCCAATGGTTAGCTTCATGGTCTCCAAACCAAAAGAATGCCGTTTCGAATTCCACAACTGACCCAAATAAGAAAGCCAGAAATTAATTCACACAAGTAAAAGTTATAGGTTGTCATTGACTGTATTTTTATTTTAGACTCAACTCCTTACCGCAGTAAAATGGTAAACTAGTTAGCACTGTTTAAAATCAGAAATCGTTGTAACAATCTACTGTTAGTTGAAAACAAATAAATATAATTTAAACCAATCTAACATGCTTAATTTACCGTATCATTCTTTATTAAGTCATTAATTAAACGTTTATATCTGGCCCAAGTGCGACTGGTTTTGAATTTGCTAATTAGTTTTGATCGCGGTGAAGCCAAGACTTGACAACTTTGTACTATTAATTGTTCCTTTTCGTATTGTCAAGTTGGGCGCGATACTTCGTTCTTAACATTTAAAAAAAAGAGTAATCAATTTCTCATCATCATACAAAAAAAAAATGACCTGACACAGTAGTAAATAGGGGGAAAATGACACGTGTTACCTACATGTCACGGAACCTATTATTGAGGTAACATCATGATTAGGACATGGCTGATAATCATACTGTAAATCAAATAAACAGTGAGAAATTCGCAAGTTCAACTTTAGACCCATATATTTAAGATAAGTTGAACTACTGATTTAAAAAATAATTGCGCAGCTATCCCAGATCGTGAATCAGCAATTATTTTGCTGAACAAAAACGAAGGTAGCTATCGCAAAAAATCAAACTATCATGTTTATTTTCATATCTGCAGTGATGACTTGCATACAGTGTCTGGATTTATGTTTCTATTTTGCCCTTACGACGCTAGCAGCTGTTTATCATGTGTGTTGACCAACTGTTATGTGCAGTATTTAATAACGAGACTTTTACAGTGTCAATCGAGCTATGGGTGGACGGCTGTTTCAAACATGACAAGGGAACAAGTCTTTGCGGATCTCGAATCCTAGGGTAGGCCTATCCCTAAAATTGAAAAGAACGATATAAATCAAAGAGAGCGAAACGCTTCAGATACTGATCGTAAGTGTGACCGTATCTGATGGTACCGATCGTATAGCTTGGTCAATGGTTGTTAAACGTAACAAGGGAATGAATTCTTGCGTATCCCTAAAATTAAAAAAACATAATTTAAAAGACATTCATCCCAGCGCCATTTTTTCTCGATACTCCACATCAAGTTTGGCCCCAAAGTTTTATTTACTTACCGTTAGTCAATCCCTAGCTAAAAATCCGTTTTAAAATGTGACGTCTGAGAGATTTTCTGTTGAATATCGGTAACTTTATTTACTCCGTTCCCCACGTATATGATCCTTTGCACGCCTACAATAACCATGACGCTTCATTGCTTCCAGTTGTGGCGACACAGTTTTTGCATCAATGCTGTCTCGTGACCCCCAATTCGTCTGATAGGCCAGACGTCGTTCATGTGAAGAAGGCGAGGGCGGAAGTGACGTTGTAATATTACTACGCCGAATCTCGCTACGGCAGCGTGCGGACACATGATTGCACATGGCTGTTATAAGGCAGGCCAGGTTGCTTTAAATCAAATAGACCGTATCTGATCGTACCGATCGTATAGGTTGGTTGATAGTTGTTAAACATAACGAGGGAACGAATGCTTGCGTATCTCGATTCTTAGAGTATCCCTAAAATCAAAAAGAACGATTTCAGTCCATTAGGCTAAAAGCTTCATACTGATCGTAACTTCGTAAGTGCGGTTCTGCCTCGGTTTTTTTATTTTTATTAATTTGGATACTTAGGGAACCATTCAACATTACGGAGCCGTAAGCGATATGATGAAAATAAAACCTTGAATATCATCACCTCATCTACATATATAATTACAAACAAAAACGTCAAGTGTGCCGTAGAAAAGGGGGTTATATGATTGAAGTTTCATTTTACTTGTTAAAATGTACACGGATAAAAATTGGTGATTTTTTAATTGCAATAATCAAATGTACAATTCAGAAAATTGGATCTGTTTAAGTGCTGTTGTGCTTTACGTAACGTATATTATGATTGGTAAAGCCCAACAGCACTTTAACAGATGCAATTTTCTGAATTGTACATTTGATTATTTCAATTAAAAATCATCAATTTTTATCCGTGTACATTTTAACAAGTAAAATGAAACTTCAATCATATATAACCCCCTTTTTTACGGCACACTTGACGTTTTTGTTTGTAATCCGTGTACCTTTTTTACGGCTATGGTGTCGCGCTATAAAGGTTTATGCATGCAGTCGATTGTTGCATGCACGCAATTCCGTCGTACAATCAAGTACCCCACCCTGTAGTGCCATCTGTTGACGGGATGCGCCTTCAAATTCGGGTTGGGACACTTTTCCAACGTCTTCGAAGAGATGGCGCCACTTACCAAACCTGTCATGTCGCCGTCTATTGACGGCTTTGGACTACAAGTTCAGGTTATAACATTTTTTCCAAAGTCTTCGAAGAGATGGCGCCACTTACCAGCCCTGCCGCACCGTTTTGGGGTTCGTTTTTGGTATTGTGGTATCAAAGCGGCTAACAAAGTTTTAGTCGCGTGGACTGTGCCATTGTCGGCGTTTGAGCTAAAAAAACAAAAAAACAACCCTTGTCTACTAAACCAGACAACTTTAAACCAAACGACGATTGGTTCTTAATTTCGAGGCCCATATGACAGCCTGTTGCGATGGAAAGGCGCACTTATTTCCTAAATGTTCACTTCCAGAAAGGAGTTAAATTGTTTTTAAGTGGGCGGCAACAATCGTTGCTTGCAACAATGTCGCCATGCACGGTGCCGAGGTGAATTGTTTCAAAGGATTAACTTAAACTTATGACCATACTTTCTTAGTTTTCATTGTTTAAAAGGCGCACGATATATTCCGTCTGCGGCCTTGCAGTGCTGGAAACACCGGTTCTCGTCAGATCCCCGAAGTTAAGCAGCATTGGGCTGGATTGATACTTGGGTGGGTGACTGCCTGGGAATCTGGCTGTTGCAGACATAGGGCCTTAGGGCTTCGGGAGTGGTTAACGCTCGTTAAACTCTTTGAACCCCTTTGATATATTCCGTATCAGACCGGTTGCAACAATGCTTTCCCTTCAAAACTAGCACGATTCTCTCTTATCAGAAATCAACTTATCACCAAAAGCATTGTTTAAAAGTCACACGATAACTACTTATTGATTGATTGATTGGTTGATTTCGTGCGACTTTTGCAGAACCTGTAATGACACGACGTAGAGCGTTTAGTATTAAAACACTGCCGGTATTTTATAGCTGAATTAATTCACAAGCACTCACTTGCGTAAATCGACAAACTTATGGTTTATTTGCACTTTTGTAGAACATGTAGTGGTGCAACCTATAATTTACCTGCTACAAAACAGCACAACCAATAATTCAAAAACGTCGTATCAGTCAATATCAAGAAAACATCAGTTCGTACTAGTTCATCATTTCCACCCGAATGACCATTATGTTCCTGGGTTCAAGCCGAGTGCACATTTACTGCCCATAACGTAGAACGTTTAGTATTAATACACTGCCTAGAGGTTTGTAGCTGAATAGCACTCACTTGCCTAAATCCTTCTGGCTTATACTTTTATTCAAAAGTCTGTCCTTAACTCGTTGGCTTTCCTAACTAAGCCACAAGTCGTCATCTTCTTTAAAGAGTTCCAACACTCCCAAATCGTGTGATATGCAATTGCCAGCCATCTAGGAAGCTTCGAAGTGCGAAACACAACAATGGACAAACACGTGCCACTAATATTTAGGTAGCAAACAAGGATGCACGTGAACATTGTTAGGTAAAGTGCCATTATTGCTTGGCGCCATCGAAAGAGAACGAAAGTATGGTCATAAGAAACGTATACTCATACTTTTGCAACAATGGTCCGCCGATAAGTGATTTATCGTGCGCCTTTTTCGCGAACAGGTTCCTCGGACTGAAACAAACGTCCTCGGCTGCGCCTCGGACTTTTCTTCAAGTCCTCGAAACCTGTTAGCGAAAAAGGCATCGGCGGACCATTGTTGCAAAAGTATGGCTATAACTATTACATAGGGTTACTTGCTTATTGAATGCTGGATTTCTCTGGGCTTTTTTTAGCCTTCAGTCAAACATTCACATTCGACTTTTCCGGGGCTGCACCAAAGCGGAAATGTCACGGGGCGGCGTTTTCGGGGGGTGCGGGAGAGGGTGCCAGGGCAAGTGTGTGCGGCGGGCAATGCGCGCTACCGAAGTGAATTGTTCAAAGGATTAACTTAAACATGAGATTACTTGCTTACTGAATGCGCATGCTATTTCTTTGCTACCGTGACTAACAATTCTTGGAACACGTGTTCTGTATTACGAATTTTCGCCCGAACAGTTGTTTGTTGATGGGTAAAATGAAAGAATCCGTGTTTCAGCTAAATGCATATCTAGACACACGCTAGTGTGTCGCGCCAAGTTAGGCAACAATCATCACAACAAACATCACATCAATTAAATTGTAGAGGTTGTAAACCATTGTAGCGCGGCGCCATAGTGTCAGTGTCTTATATCTTGAAGCATAGTTGGGCACATTTCAGGTACTTGGGGAAAAATAATAATGCAGTACAAAAGCTTAAATTGTCGTGAAATCAAGAGCAATGACCCACCTGACAAAAATTAACTCGTGTAGGAATGCCAGCTAAGCTGCTTTCAGTGCAAAATCTGACCCTCAATAACGTTGAAAATGTGTAACTATTTTTTTCATAGCTAGGTAGCTAGCTATCATATCAAAAACAAAAACTGGTAAAAGGGGCCGCCAAAGTTCCGAATGGTTCGGCCCTTCAAAGGAGTGATATCAAGCCACCAAAACATTCGCCAAGTTGATCGCGCCGCTTAATAATTGGAAGGTTAAATGAAAACTAGAACATTGCTACTTTCGGTAGCAATATTCAAGTTTTCCTTTAACGTCCAAAGTATTATTTGGTGTGATTTAGTTGGCGAATGTTTTGGTGTGTTGATATCACTCTTTTGAAGGGCCGAACCATTCGAAACTTGGCGGCCCCTTTTACCAGTTTTGGTTTTTGATATGATATCACTTCTTTTTTTAATTGTGTATTGACTCAACTCCACTACCGTGCAGATGAGTAATAAAGTGCCACGTCAACAAGAAATTGGTTTTCAACAATTTGCTACTACCTTTTGCCTATAGGCCGAACCATTCTCAACTTAGTCACCTCTTTATTGGTTTTTGGTTTGCTTTTAATTTTGTTGTAATTTGTTTTATTTCGTTAGTTTTGGTGTGTTGATATCACTCCTTTGAAGGTCCGAACCACTCTCAACTTGGTGGCTTCCTTACCAGTTTTTGGCTTTGTTTATTTTGCTTTGTTTTTACACTTGGTTTATTTTTAGTGAATTGGACGTGAATACAATTTCTTTGCAACGGTGTTTAGATTTATTGTGATACACTAGTGTGTGCCTAAGCACGTACAGTACATCAGTATATACGTTCTCATTGTTGGAACTTTGGCCGTCCAATGGCCGACAATACTAACAATGGTTATAACAATATTTTCGTACTTACACGCCCTCCCACGCCATCCCTGTTACGCCCTCAGGCTCCAAACTATAAAAGGCACGCAGTTCGTATTGCTAGCTAGCTAGCTAGGTAGTAACACATTTTCAACGTTATTGAGGGGCAGATTTTGCATTGAAAGCAGCATAGCTGGCATTCAAACACGAGTTAATTTTTGTCAGCTGGGTCATTGCTCTCGATTTCAACACAATTTAAGCTTTTGTACCGCAGTATTATTTTTCTCCAAGTACCTGAAATGTGACCAACTATGCTTCAAGATATAAGACACTGACGCTATGGCGCCGCGCTACAATGGTTTACAACCTCGACAATTGAATTGATGTGATGTTTGTTGTGATGATTGTGACCTAACTTGGCGCGACACACTAGCGTGTGTCTAGATCGTCTACCGCGGACAACTTTCACGAATTTTGTTCCTGCATCTCCTCCGTTAGTATTTGGTGTGCGATGGTACGGATGGTGTCGATGGACAGCTACCGTGGTGTAGTTTTGCATACTACACCGGTTGTTCTCTAATCTGTGGTTTTGCACTTTAAGTCAGAATTACGATTGGTTGTTACATTCCGGAGCTAAGGGGCCCCGAATGAGCAGTTTCATTGGTTTACATTGTTTTAAATATTGTTATTAGGCAACAATGTAAATCAGCAAACGCCAGTATTAAAAGCTTAATGAGGAGAACAACAACAATGCAAACGCCAGGATAAAGGGTATTGTCATAATTAATTTCTAATACGAAGTAAAAAAAATAAAAGCTCAGTTTAAGTTATTTGATTTAAATTTTACCCTGCAAGTATTTTTGGATTATTTTATTTTCTGGTGGTGGGGTCACTGTGGGGGCAATATTTGAGGGGTCATGGCCTAGCATCGTCACTGAGTGTGTGTTCTTATAACAAAGATCAGTAACTTTCCCCACAAACACCAATTTTGTGTGTGTGTGCTCTTGGTTGGTGGTGGTGGTCGTCTGTGGGACTGGACCCGAAAAAGGGTTTACAGTGGTAAGGGAGACGCGCTGATTGACTGAGCGAAGTGAACGAAAATCAGCGTTTGTCATCCAGCATGCACAAAAGCATGGAATTAAATGTGAGTGACAGGTTGCACAATACCAAACTGGAAATAAGCAGTTCTTCACAGTCACCGTAATAATAATTCGGTGTCACCACGCCATCACTGCAGACAAGAAGGCAAGGGGGAAGACGGTTTTATGATGGTGACGGAGACGTGCTGAATGAGTGAGCGAAGTGACCCAAAATCAGTGTTTGTCAGCCAGTATACGCAAAATATTGACTGATTAAAGAATCTTACAAGCGCACGTTTATTACACCCGTCTAGTATATAATAATCTTGTATACAAGACACTTCCGATGTATTCTTGTGAATCATTCAAAATTAGTGTTTCTAGTGGATACTGAGGCAGCAGTGGCATAGCTACGTTAAGTAGGGCATGTGGCAAATTAGTCCTTGCCCCCCACCCAACTTAATATACAGGGTGGCCCATAAAAAAACCGCATAAGCTGAATAAGTTCATAATTTTCTCTATTTTTTTTAAATTTTTGGTTGTAGTGAAAATAGGGACCATTTTACGGTGCTCCAATCAAGTGTTCCCTATTTTCACTTTTTTTGAAAAAAAAAGTTTGTACGTAAAGAAATTTTCAGCTAGCGCGTTTTTTATGGGCCGCTTAATTTTTTAATGATAGGAGGATGGGCGGATGGTAGGCTAGAAATTCATTTTAAAAATAGAGTGTATATCAAATTAAATAAAAGCACACTACAAAAGCGCCATTTATAAATCTAAATATTTTTTTCGGGGGTCCCGGGGGGAGGGGAGAGCCGGTGGCATTCCTTGCTACCGTGTAGCTACGCCACTGAAATGGCCACTATGCGACGTACTAAATGTCTATTATCTCCGGTACTAATCGATCAATCCTAACGTGTGGCCTATTGTTGGAAAGATAATTTAATTTACTAAAAGTGTCGGAACAATATCTATATAATAATGTCGGAGGCCGGCTAAAAGGAAGACTAAAAGGAAAACCACTTCTCCCCTCCTCGCGCCCGCATTGATAATGCACTCCCCCACTCTACGTGCATGGAAACAGGAAGCAGGCATGAGTGGTTGATCAACTCAATAAAGGTTCAATCTGACAAGTCGTCGGGCCGAACAATCACTTCTCCCCTCCTCGCGCCCGCATTGTAAATGCGCTCTCCCATTCTACCTGCAGCCAAACAAGAGCCAGGCATGAGTGATCGATCAATCTGACAAGTCGTCGGGAAGAGTGCCGGAAAAATGTCCCGGGAAAATGACCCGGGAAATGTGACCGGCCCCGTGCATAGCACGGCTTCCTGTAGTATACCATAAATCTGTTAGTTTTGGTTTAAGCTGAAGAAAAACATAATATGACTGCTGTGCGATGCGATATACTATTTCTCAATTATCTCTGGAACTAATACATCAATCTTTTCGTGCGAACTATCGTTGGAAAGGTAATTTAATTTGCTAAAAGAAATATTGGAACAATGTATACCGTAAATCTATTAGTTTCTGCGTAATTTGTAGGAAAACACATTATGACGTTCTAAAAATGGCCACCATACGATATGCTAAAACTCGTGTATCTCCGGAACTAATAGATCAATCTTAACATGCAACCTATCGTTGGAAAGATAATTTAATTTGTTAAAAGAATTGCCAGAGTATTGTTTGCCGTACATATATTAGTTTTTGTTTAATATATGGAAACACTTATTACCGTGTCATAAAAATGACCACATCGATATACTAATCTGTAGTATCTCCGGAACGAATATATCAATATTATCCTGCGACCTATTGTTGGAAATATAATTTGCCAAACAACTGCAATCACAATGTATTCCGTAAGTCTCTTATGTTTAATTTGAAGGAAAACCTAGACATAATTATTCCCACTTTAAACGTGTAATTAAAGCTGGTTTTATTCTGCATTTTGTTACCTATAATGTATTCACTTGTGCTGCAATTGATAATATAGATAATAACACAGCCTTCAGTACATCGGCGAACTCATTCCATGGAACAGGTATGTCTCATCTTTCACCCACCAGAAGGTATGTCTGTGACAACCAGTCTCAACCTATGACAATCGAAGAATAAAGCAGAATAGGCTTGCCCGAGTCCTCCACAAGTCTTCCTCGCATACCAATGGTAAATTACACCAGCGAAGAAAATTAATTGATGCATCCGTGGATATGATGGACTGGTCAGAATCCATCAGAAGCAAGGCTGACTTTACGAAGGTAAATTGTTATCTTGGGTAGCCTTCCATTCCCGTCAAAACATCTATGAAGGTTTCAAAGGTAAATCCACATCAATTCTGCTCCCACTACTAGGATATGATGTGAATTCCTCATCCATGGTTTGCCGTGCCATGAACATTATAATAAGTATTCTTAAGAATATTAATCCTTCACAGACAGCAGTTTAAGGCTGATCAACCATCACAAAGCTGCACATAGAAATGGCTGTAATTTCAATGATAGGCTGTGAGTTAGCAGGTAGTGGCTAGAATGAAAACCTTGTTCAAGCCTGGAAGGGCAAACAGCATTATGAAGTCATCGCATGTAAAACAAAACAGGTACGCACACAAGGTTAGCATCGCAGGCTTTCATATTCTGCAAAAATCAGAATCAGGGTCTAGACACACGCTAGTGTGTCACCGCCAAGTAACAGTAGATCATCTTATTGTAGACATCCGATTGTTAAAAAATTGATTGTTAATGATAAAAAGGCGGCTCGGGCAGATGACCGGGTGCGGTTAACGCTCGCTAAAGCCCTTTTAACCCTTTTGCGGCTCACTAGCAGACATGTGTCTGTTAACTGTAAGCAATTGAAAGCATATTTTGGCATGTTGAGGATAAATCCCAATGCGACAGAAATGTTTCAAATTGTGGAAAATGTAAGGGGAAGGGTCAGAGATTAAGAAAACTAAAATTTAAAGGATGAGTGTCCACCAATCATAGACAAAAAGATGCGTCAATAACGTTGTTTTTATGTTACTGCTAGCTAAGTGGCTAACTAATAGGATTTTTCCCATGTTAAATCCCACAGACTTTTTGCTCACGGCTAGCACAAAATTGAGAAAGCCTACGTAGCTGAATTTTGGCACACGGATGCATGGTGATCTGAGCATGGTCCTTTTGTGGGTTTGAGAGTTGTAGGGGTCAAGACAAATGCGTGGGAGGGTTTTGAAATTCGCGAATAGCGAATTTAAATTTCGTTTCTTTTCCAAGTTGCAACCAAAGATTTCAAGCAACAATATCTTGAATAATCAGCACTAGTCTTTAGATTTATTGTAAAAGCCTGCACGAACTAAAAACTGAACTGTAACGAAGGACAAAATAAAGAAACATTAACGTTGCCGTAGATTGCGTAAGAATAAAAGGATGCACGTTAGATGATGGTTACGCAACAGTACGAGCATTCACGAGCTAACGGGGTGTTTGTTAATAACCCAAAAATAAAATGCTTCGCGTTCTGCTGTTTTAGTAACAGCGACCTTCGGGGGTTTCTGTATGACTAAATCACTACGTTTATATGACCACTTTGAAGCGCTTCAGAGGGATGCGCATCGCGTCCGTGTCGCCTCCGTTGGTCTTGTAAACACCCGTTCGTGGCGCATTCTCCCAATGCGCTTCACGGAGGTGGTTTCAGAATCCGTATCGCATCGTCTTTGTGCATGTAAACACTTGCAATCGCATTGAGCCGTTGTAAAACGCCTGGCAAAGATGGCGGACACAGTTACGGTGCCCACGTAATTTATGCTGGTGCCATTCGAATTTTAGGCAAATAAATTGAAAACAAGTATACATGAGTAGGAAGTTTTGATTACATTTGGTTACTTGGGTCCAAGCTGACCTAGTTTACTTCATGCAAGTGGTAGAGCAGCGTGGGACTTGCTCACTGTTCTCCAAAGGGAGGGCAGGAAGGAAGGGTTTTCCGATCACACTGGCCGAATTGCCTTCCTTAGCGGTTTGCCCTAATCGCGATCTTTCGTCTTGTAAACAGGTGCCGTTTTTTGATGCGCATTACAATGTGCATCGCTAGAATGCGCTTTCTTGTGGCCATGTAAACGTAGTGTAGTCAATGAAATCTTGAAAAGTTAAGGGGAAGGTGCAGGGATAAACACAACAACGGAAGGGGATACACTGATTGAGTGAGCTAAGCGAACGAAATCAGCGATTGTTAGCCAGTGTGTGCCAAAATGGGATTGAAGCAACTTAAGCAAGTGAAGAGTGGTCATACGATAAACTAAGCCGTGGCAATTTGGCTAATCTAACGGCTAATTGGCAATGGTAAATTTGAAAATTAGAAATGTGAAAATATATAGAAATAAAATTCCTCTAGAAAAAAGCTACAGATGAAGATAACACGGTGTACCCTTGTGCACGTTCACAGTCCTATAAAAGTTGTGATATCCACCCAAAACTCGCTGTAGCAATCTTCAAGTTTTCATTTAACATCCAAAGTATTATTGGGTGCGATTAACTTAGCTAATATGATCGACCTTGGGGCCTTTCCTTGGTTCAATGATATCACTACCTTCAAAGGCCGATCGTTTTTGGAAACTTAGCGGGTTTTTTTTTTTACCAGTTTTGGTTTTGGGTGGATCAAATGTATCAGTAGCAGAACCGCCGCTAGGGTCCCGTGTAGAACTGAAAGAAGTATATGCTGTATCTAGTTAACTTTCTATAATATATGGCGCTGGCCAACTTTCTTAAACGTCTTAATATAGTCTGTGATATTCATTTTGCGAATGTTTCGGGCAGTTGATATCTCTCTTTGACAGGCCGAACCATTCTCAACTTGACGACTTTTTATTTCTTTTTTTTTTTTTTTACCAGTTTTGGTTTTTTGATATGATTTAACTTTTTTTCCCTTTATTAGTTGTTTTTACTTCACAGTGACGTTAAGACGGCAGCAGCGTCTGTGTGTCTGGTATACCGCGAGCTCCCTTTGTTTCCATGGCAACATGGCAACGCATCTCCTTGTTTGGTGAAGTCAAGCAAGAGTCGGAGCGTAGCGTTATTTTCTGACCCAAGTCCGTGCGGCGATACTAAAAT
>JAHWFP010180881.1:0-13979 GCA_023313725.1 Lithobius niger | reverse complement strand
AAAATTCCATCTGTTTAGGTGCTGTTGTGCTTTACCAATCATATATTCAAAACGTAAAGCACAACAGCACCTAAACAGATGGAATTTTCTCAATTGTACATTTTATTATTTCAATTAAAAATTATTAATTTTTTCCGTGTTCATTTTAACAAGTGAAAATTCAATCATATATCCCCCTTTTTTACGGCTCACTTGACATTTTTGTTTGTAATCCGTGTACCTTTTTACGGCTATGGCGTCGCGCTACAAAGGTTTATGCATGCAGTCGATTGTTGCTGGCCACTTTGAAACAATTCAACTCATCTGTGAAAGCCTGCATCTACGAAATAAATACATAATTGTATCGTTTTTAGCTGCCAATTTCGAGGCCGGACGCAGCTTAGTTTGGTTTAAAAATATTCACCCAAAACCAAAACTGGTAGAAAAACCTGCCAAGTTTTAAAAAACGGTCAGCCATTGACGGTAGTGATATCATTCCACCAGGGAAAGGCCGCCAAGGTTAATCCTAAGCCAAGTTAATTGCACATACTAATAGTTCGAAAGTTAAAGGAAAACTAAACCCTTCCATCTTAAATTTCACTATTGATAGTTAGGTACGAAAAAAACAAGATGCAAGTTACGCGAAGTTTCCAACATTCGTATTAATTAAGCAATAGTTAATTTAGAATCTAAGTTTGATGTTTCCATGGCGCGAGACAGGCAAACGCGATTTCCTCGCATGGTACTGACGTCACACTTCATCACCTTGGACCTTGGAGGATGACGTCATCGTAGCATACAAGCGAGTGCGCGCCAGCTTATGCTTCTAACATGGCGGCTGCAACACCGGACCGCTCTGACCATAGCAGTGCCAACCAAAATTCAATCTCTGCGTGATTTATTACATTAAAGTATTCAAGAAAGTAGCTACCTTGACTGTTACCGCTACAGAGCTTGTGAAAGTTCGTTCAGCTAAGCGGTAATCCACTCAACTCGAAATGCTGGTCAGGTAAGCGATCGGGCAGTGTCCACTTCGTGCTCATGGGGAGGGAGAAGTAAATTAGGGGGCGCGCGCTTTGTTTGAAAAGAATCTGTTCTTCGCTAGCAGGAATGTGAGAGCCGTGCGCGATCTTGCCTGAGCTTGTTGGGCGCATGCGCCAACAGGTGATGAAGTGTGACGTCACACGAACGAGACTTGGTTGTGTTGACCGCACGGACGAAGAATTCGTCTGCTGTAATTAAGATTTAGACACATTACTACGTAATAACTATAAAGCCTAAGTGGTTTTCGTACCTCTCTCATGTTTTTTAAGTGTCTTATTTAACGGTACTGAAATTTAAGATGGGAGGGTTTAGCTTTACTTTAAATGAAAACTAGAAGATTGCTACTAGCGGTAGCAATCTTCAAGTTTTCACTTAACGTCCAAAGTATTATTCGGTGCGATTAACTTGGCTAATAGGATTAACCTTGGCGGCCTTTCCCTGGTGGAACGATATCACTACCTTCAAAGGCCGACCGTTTTTTGAAACTTGGCGGGTTTTTCTACCAGTTTTGGTTTTGGGTGGATATCACAACTTTCATAGGACTGTGAACGTACATAAGGTTGCACAGTCTGTTTAAGATGCTTCAATCCCATTTTTACACAAAAACTGACTAACAATCGCTGATTTCGTTCGCTTTGCTCACTCAATCAGCGCATCCCTTTCAGTTGTTTTGTTTATCCCTGCAACTACCCCTTAATTTTTTAAGATTTCGTTCACATTTAATCATGTAGAAACCCCCGAAGGTCGCTGTTACTAAAACAGCAGAACGCGAAGCATTTTTTCTTCGGGTTATTAACAAAAAAACCCATTAGCTCGTGTATGCTCGTATTGTTGCGTAACCATCATCTAACGTGCATCCCTTTATTCTTACGCAATCCACGGCAACGTTAATGTTTCTTTATTTTGTCCTTTGTTGCAGTTCAGTTTTTAGTTCGTCCAGGCTTTTACAATAAATCTAAGGACCAGTCTTGATTGTTCAAGACATTGTTGCCTAAAATCTTTGGTTGCAACTTGGAAAAGAAACGAATTTTAAATTCGCCGGTGGCGAATTTCAAAACCCTCCCACGCATTTGTCCTGATCCCTACAACCCCCAAACCAACAAAAGGACCATACTCAGATCACCATGCATCCGTGTGCAAAAGTTCAGGTATGTAGGCCTTCTCAATTTTGCGTTAGCCATGAGCAAAAAGTCTATGGGATTTAACATGGTAAAAATCTTATTAGCTAGTCAGCTAGCTAGCTAGACAGTAACATAAAAACAACGTTATTGACGCATATTTTTCTCCATGATTGGTGGACACTCATCCTTTAAATTTTAGTTTTTCTTAATCTCTGACCCTTCCCCTTACATTTTCCACAATTTGAAACATTTCGTCGCATTGGGATTTATCCTCAACATGCCAAAATATGCTTTCAATTGCTTACAGTTAGCAGACACATGTCTGCTAGTGAGCCGCCTTTTTATCATTAACAATCAATTTTTAACAATCGGATGTCTACAATGGGATGATCTACTGTTACTTGGCAGCGACACACTAGCGTGTGTCTAGATATGGGTTTTAACTGAAACACTGATTCTTTCATTTTATTTATTTATTTAGAGCCATGGCCCATAGCCTTACGCTCTGCAAAATTAAATATAACCACTACAACCACCAAACCACTACACTATTATTCCGTAACGAACACCTTGCACCAACAACAACACTATGTACTATACACTGTACAATGTGTACGTCATCCACGAAACTCTACTCAAAACACGCAGTAATGTACGCCTAACACCTAACACTTTCCACAACGCACAACAACACGTGCCATGCAATGTTGCTTCTTCAGACTGCTTCGGCTAGGCTACACTGCCTTCTCTTTCCCATTTATAGAAAGTTCTGGTGGGCCATCAGGTTTCCAGCGTCAGGCTTTCCATATCCACTACACATACCCATATCACACTCCACCCGCCCACTTTCTCTTTCCCATCTAGGGAAAGTTCAAGTGGGCCTTGTAGCCACATAGTGGACAACCTGGGACCTACCGATGTCAGTCTCATCAAACAGCAGCAGCCCTAGAGAGAACAGAGTGAACAGAACTACCCCGCCTTAAACCTGTACTCCAGCAACCCTGCAAAATTTTGCAACCATCCGTAACTTCACGAAGGGATGTCTATTGGCCGACTCAGAAAGCAAGTCTTGCCATGTGGACATCCCATGCATCCAGGGGGCTAACATTAACCGTGCCGCTGTGTAATTTGTGCAGTGCACGAGAATATGTTCTGGCGTTTCCTCAACACCACACGTTTGACAAGTCGACTTACCTGCCCACCCAAAGCGAAAAGCATGCGATCGCAGACGCGTATGGCCCACACGCAACCTAAACACGACCTGTGCGTCTGCAAAAGTCAACTTGTCTACAAGCGACTTCTCTCCACAAACCGGACGTAGCCCATAAAAGTTTCTAGCTACAGCACTCTGGTCCCAATCCCGTTGCCATGCTACTTTGGCCCACTCTCTGACAATTGGTCTGCGCATCTGCGCTGACAACACCGGGGCAACAGTCTGGCATTCACCAGCTAACGCTTCGCGGGTAAGCCCATCTGCAAGCTCATTTCCGGCAATGCCACTGTGCCCACGAACCCAACAAAACTCAACAATACTGCTACGTGTCAACACCCAGAGCTTCCAAAGAATACAGTAAAGCAGAGGATCTTGCACACTCAGATCATCACACGCTTTCCGTAGCAGACTGTGACTACGAGTCTGTGCTAAGCTAGAAAGAAGGTAGCTGCAATTCTTCTGCTACATCAAGTGCTACAGAGATAGCAAGCAGCTCACACAGCGTACTCGACGTCACAGATGCAACCCTCCGCTGAATAGAAACTTTCAATGAAGGGACCACAACCGTTAAACCACCCTGACAGTCTCTAGCACTGTAGGAGGCGTCGCAGTAAACCTTACAATCAGTGTTCTTGGGGAGGAAGACCTGATGCAGGTCCGGGCACCAGCTCCAAGGACTGAGAGCTCTATGGTAAAATCCACCCACATTAGTCAGTGGAGAGAGAGTTAGCGATTCGATAGAGCCTCTTCACGCCTGTGTTGAAATTGGATTACGACGGTAGGCTTAACATAGTTCGTGTTTTCCCAGCATCAACCAAAACGTTTTATTGATGAAACGCTCTCAGAAACTATTCAGGTACGGTATTTGGCCATACATAATTTTCATGAAACACCAAACATTAGTTGATTATCATTTTTCAGCAGATCTCAAACTTTGACAGCCACTTGTCTTCCAAACGGAAGTAGTTCCAAGATGGCGGCGATGCCAACACCAGCGCAAGCAATGGCTTCTGCAGGTGTTTCGAGTTCCCAAAAGCAAACTGTAATGAATGTCTACAGCCAACCGCGCCAAAATGGTCAAAGAAATCTATTCATGGATTTGCAAAAGAAAAACGATTGCTGGGCGGCGTGTTCGAAGCTGCTGTCTATCGTTGCAGAACCGAGTTCAAAGTAAGTGTTGAGTGTTTGACTGCGCCACGCAAACGAAATACGAACAATGCATAACGCATCATTCTGTGGAGGAGGAAAAAATATCAACGAAGAGTTTTACGTAAGGATGACGTGTGGGTTTGGTTGCAATAATGCTGTTGATATCATGATGTTGTCGAACCGTAAACTGTGCATTAATTGAAGGTGCGAAAACACGGTACGATCACAACCGTTATTCAATCGACAGACTTGCTGTGATGCACGGACACGCGTACGTAAAAATGCGACGAATTTACGTTTTCAGAAATTCGGAAAAGTTCATGATTTTTGTCGAAATGACGACACTGCAACTGTTGAAAAGTGTCACGTGCCGTAAACGAATACGATTCTGTACCAAATTTCTCACTGGCGACAATGAGACGAATCACTCCGATTTGCATTTTACTTTTCGTCGTAAACGTCAGCGTCACAGCTTGGCTAAACTGGCCTGGCCATTGAACGAGACGATAGGCTATTGTTTTAGGGTGGGGTTGGGGGGGGGGGGGGGAAGAGAGAGAGACAGAGAAGGACATTCATTATTGGAGGAAACGTGTGTTAATGTTGACCACACGGAATCAGTGTTTGAACAAGCTTGTGATGAGTTTCGGAAAGTTTGACAACTTTGGCTTGAAATACGTAACGAAGGCGCCACGTAAGGAGTGAAGTAAGACATTCGTTACAGTTTGCTCCCCCCCAACCCCCACCTCCACGTTTTAAATGTATGATAGGTAAAGCACAACAGCACTTAAACAGACGCAATTTTCTCAATTGTACATTTGATTATTTCAATTAAAAATCATCAATTTTTATCCGTGTACATTTTAACAAGTAAAGTGAAACTTCAATCATATAAACCCCTTTTTTACGGCACACTTGACGTTTTTGTTTGTAATCCGTGTACCTTTTTTACGGCTATGGTGTCGCGCTATAAAGGTTTATGCTTGCAGTCGATTAAACCCTTTAACCTTTTTTGAAACAATTCAACTCAACTCTGAAAGCCTGCATTTAAGAAATAAATACGCCATCCTATCGTTTCTAGCTGCCGAGGCCATTTCGAGCTGCCGAGGCCTCGAAATTAACAACGTAGCTTAGTTTGGTTTAAATCTATATGCGTTTAGCTGAAACACGCAGGGGTCTGGGATGAGAGAGACCGGGGAGTTGAAGGAAAGTAGCTTACACATTCACAATTGTAAATCAATAACTCTACAAAACTTTACCACCGCGCGCAGCCTGTCAAGAGGACGAACACCCCCGTCCTGAGACAACAATACATGCACTGTTGCTGTCTGCTGCCTCGAGTCTAATAGGAGACGTCGAGCTCCTTCAAATCGTCGGCAAGACAGAAGGACATGCTCAGCTGTCTCATCCACTAAACACATCGTACAATATGGGGAAGCAACCCACCCAAATTTGAATTGATGGGCCCGTAACATGGAGTGTCCCACTCTCAGCCTGAAGAGCATCTTTGCATCCTGAAAACACAGCCTATCAGTGTGAGACCGCCCACTACAGACCGGGTGCTGCCTATAGAAGCCCCTGGCCACCCCAGCGGAGTCCCACTGAACTTGCCACTGCCGCAACGACCATTGCCTTACCAGACTCCTGCACATACGTGCAGAGAGCACTGGCATCACTTCTGTACAGCCACCACGAACAGCATCCCGGGCCAGACCATCAGCCATCACGTTCCCTACATTCCCACTGTGGCCCCTCACCCAGCACAGTTCAACATGACTGACACGCGATGCCACCCAAAATTTCCAAAGGATCGTGAATATAACAGGGTCACCCACACCCAGGTTCTCACAAGCCTTTCTCAAAAGCCCATGACTAGCACGCGAATCCGTATATACCGCAAATGCTGGCAGATGCAGGTCTATGGCAACATCCAGCGCCACAGAAATGGCCAACAGCTCACAAAGGGTGCTCGATGAAACTGCAGCCACACACCACTTGACCATGATCTTTAACGACGGCACCACCACACCTAATCCTCCTCTCTGACGTCCCAAATCAAACGCTGCATCACAATAGATACTACACTCTACACCACCTTCTGTACCACCCTCGTTGAAGATGTCTTTTAGCTCCGGGCACCAGACCCAAGGGGCCAACGTAAGAGGGGTTGCAACAGCTATGGGATCAGGCGTAATCTGCTGCAGAAAAGCAATACCTGCTCCCACTTCACCCAGAATACCCTGTGCCTTTCCACTGAGCTTCCTATAATCACTTAAAATTCGTCCAACCGGATCTAACGGGCCACGGCTTAGATTGCGCAAGCACAACACCACTAGTAGCTCTTTAGCCCTGCACTCAATGGGCTGCTCATTGCAGTCCACCCACAGTGCCTGAACTGGGGTGGAGGCAATGCAACCTGAAATCAGCCGCAAGCAGGTATTGACCTCAACTTGAAGCATTTGCAGGTGCCAGAAACGGGAGATGATAGTCCATCGTTAAGCGGACAAAAGACCTCAACGCAGCCAGCAGGGCTCCCCTTGAAACAGTCCTGCCTCTGCACAGAGCTCGCAGCACAGCAGTCCGAGCTTGAACCTTTTCCTTCACCCTGCGTGCATCATGTGACCAATCTAGAGCAGCATCTAGCAGTACTCCCAGATACCTGACTTGCGACTTCGGGCAGATCACCTGGTCTCCAACCCACAACTTGACACTGCCAAGTGCAACCGTCGCATACCTAGCAAACACAACAACCTCCGTCTTCGCTGGGGCTAGCAAAAGGCCACGCTCTTTGAGGAGGGACTGTATACTATCTAACACAACCTGTGCTCCTTGCGCCATCAAATCCAGATCATCACCTACAAACCAGACCGCCACATCATCGGCATAACAGACAATATTTGTCGACACCCCAACCGCAATGAGGATTTCATTAATGGCAATGGCAAACAAAGTCGGACTCAAGCAACTTCCTTGGGGAAGACCCCTTTCCGTTGTTGCCTCAGTCGACCAGCTGCCATTAATCTTCGTAACAAACACTCGCCTCCCCAAAAGGGCAGTAATAGTGTTCACCAAACATGGGCCTACACCCATTTTGATAAGCGACGCTCTGACCCATGCAATAGACACAGTGTCTTATGCCGCCTTTATATCCAAAAAGACGGCTAACACAACCTTTCCCTGCACCCACGCTTCACGAATACTAGTGAGCAAGAAAAGAACAGCGTCCTGTGCACTACGATTTGGACGATAACCAAACTGGACACCAGCTTTGCAGTCAAAATACTTAAGATGCCAGCTTAAACGCCGAACAACCACCCGCTCATATATTTTCCTAATACACGATAACAAAGCAATTGGGCGATAGTTTGCCAGTTCTGACCTATTGCTTCCCGGTTTGTACACAGGGACCATAACAGTGTACATCCATGCTGGTGGGATTGGGGAACCCTCAAGAATCTGCTGGAAGAGCGTCACAAGCACCATCTGTTCATTAACCGACCGGCTCCGAACAGCATCGTACAGCATTCTTTCACGAAAGATTTATTTGAGGCCCTGGCCCTAGACCGCACGCCCCAATCAACCGAACAATAAACTTTTTAGCAAAGACTTAACACGTGCACGAAGAATGGATCTGGAGTTTGCTGAGCGACATTGTTCCCAAATTACAATGGCAAACAATATAAAACAATCAAAATGGTCGTTCAGGGACCCGTAACTCCGGAATGGATGGACCAATCAAAAAAGTGGTCTCTCTGAGGATGAAGCCCAGGGAAATTTCTGGCTAAGATCATGTTTCAGATTTTAGGTAGGTACAGTAGTTTTTTCTGAAACCGTGTCACACAAGAAGAATAAGAAGAACAACAACAAGTGAACAGTTTTCAAATTTACGTGTGGCTCCCTACTTTTACTCTTGCACGGAATTGCATAAAAGTTGGTGTAAAGTTAGGAAAAGTTGCTATCTACTATCTGGCCAAGCTTGGTCGAAATATATTGAATAGAAACGGTGAAATTAATAGTTTAGTTTTGCTGGAGAGAGGACTTCAATCATATATTAATACAAAAGCGTTACCAACCTCACATAGTTAAATGTATTTACGTCAACATGTACACATCTCTTCTAAGTGCCATCACTTATGACATCGATATATAAATTATTACAACTGCTCGTGCATGAAACAGGATGTACAGAATCGTGTATCAATTGTTTTATACGATTTAACTTTTTTTCCCTTTTTCATTTTTATGGTATTATTTTCAACTTAATGCGCGATATTTTGTGAACGTTTTTGTTGGCTTAACTTGTATACATTTGGGTTCGCTTTTTTTTGTATGCTGCCATTTTGGCATTGCAGCTTCTTTGTAAGTAAAGTTAAATTAAAGCTGACATTTTCGCTGCCTGTTTTGCTTTCTGTCGTGAAATTAAAAATAAAGACAAGACTGAAAGATCGAAAGCTGCAGACAAACCAACTACCAACACTGAAGGTTTTTCTCTGCATGACAAAGTGACAAAACTCTAGTGCTTGTCTACTTTTCTGAGTAGAGAAAAGCAACTAATTATGGAAAGTATCACCAATTAGGAAAACAAAAGAAGTCATTTGATGCTTACGCTAAGGTTTAACGAATCCGAAGTTAAACAAGATGCACTAACACTGCATTAGTAATTCGACGTGTCGGATGGTAAAATAAAAAAAAAATGTAATTGACGTATGAAGTTGGAACGACAGACTGCAGGACACTTAAAACAGGACACTTAAAAAATCTGAATGCATGGTGTATTGAAGAATATCTACTATATTGCACATTATATTAAAAAATATTATCTCGTAACGTTTGCTACTACGATACGGCAAATGAGCCAGAATCTTGTGTGCGACGATACAATCACTGACCAGATAAGTTTTCATCGGACGCTGATATTGGTATTCTTACAAAAAAACAAACAAACTGAAAGCTTCGTTGTTTTACAGTTTCCCGTTCCCGTTGTTCTTGTTCATCAGACTTTTACATTTTTTAAATCTTCGAACACATTTTCATAAATTCAGCAGGTAATTTGGTGGGGGGGGGGGGGGGGAGTAGGAGAAATCATATTGCGCTGAGGGTACGTCAGGTTGACTACTTTAAATTTATTTACACTTTTTAGGCGTATTAACAAAAGTTAAAATATTCACACGAAAATTGTGACAAAGTCCACATTGAATATAACACTGGAATTTCATGTGGTCAAATTTTATTAGGCTACTCAATACAAAGTACTTGTTTTACTAGCGTTTTATAATTATCTTTATTATTATTATTTGTAATTTTAAATCTGGGTAAAACTAATGTTGAACCAATAAAACTTAAGTGAATCTTCCTGTTACGGAATTTAAAAAAAATCTCAAAGTCAGAGGCCATTAGGAATATCCCGCCCTTCCCTCCCTCTGACCAGTCCGCCACTGTGTAAACACAACATCATTCGCTTTGCTCACTCGTTCAATAGGAAACAACACCACAAATACGCGTAATAAAATACTGTAATATATCGCACCCGAAAAGCAGCGAGGATAGCGCAGTAATTTTTTTTTTTTTTTTTTTTTTAATTTTTGACGAACCTTATGTCAGCCGAAGCAATTAATGCTTGTATGGCTGAACCGGCTCAATTTTGAACATTACCAGATATTTTTTAGAGAAGAAGAAATAAACAGCAAAAGTCAATGTGTGCATCGCATTCATTGTACCGTCCAGATTCAATCACAGAAATTTAGTGTACCATCCAGATCACAGCAAAGGTAAGTGACGATATTGTTCTGCGCGATAAGTGAATAGCCAACTCGACGTATACATATAGCCTCTACCCGACCGTAATGTTGAAGAGTTGACTTGCTGAAATGCGCAGTTACACGCTGCAATTTTTCGTATGATCGCAATTTTTAGTATGATCGGCGTTGAGCGCACACCTTTACGCTGGTATAGCGCTGACGTCATCCACTGATCGTGTACTATACAATGACGATTTTTCGCTCAGTTACCTTTTTAGAGGTTAGCAAACTAAAACCGCCCTAACGAAATTATCTAGAGCATAATACCTTGTGTACTGGCGCACTGCAAGTCACCAACCCGCATATTTGAATTTCGTCAGATCAGAATTGAACAAATGTGTCTGGTTTTTGAGGAGATGTCGCTGACGTAAACGGGCTACCCCCGTTTTTTGGCCACAACCGCATTAATTCGACGTGTGACACGTCGAATTAAAAAAGAAAGGAACATGAATAAACTTTCTTGTAAGGTTTCAGATACCTCAGTGTTTAGCCCACGTGAAATCTTATTGCTGCATTAAAATGTTTTTTTTTTTGGGTCGTGTTTACTTTTGAACACGGTGGGTAAGCGAGTGATTGGTATCTATGAACGTCATATACTAAACGACATCACTGAAAATCAGTAAAAACTAATCGTCAAGTATCAACAACAGGGTGATGAACGGAAAGGAGATGACTGAAAAATGAAGTAGAACTAGATGCACTAACACTGCATTAGTAATTCGATGTGTCGTATGGTAGAATAAACAAAATAGCTGTAATTGACGTGTGAAGTTGGCAGACATACCAACAGGACACTACTAAAAAATCTAAATGCATGGTGTACTGAAGAATATCTACTATATTGCACATTATATTAAAAAAAATTGTCTCGTAACTTTTGCTACTACGATACGGCAAATGAGCCAGAATCTCCTGTGCGACGATGCAATCACTGACCACATAAGTTTTCATTGGACGCTGATATTGGTTTTCTTACAAAAAAACAAACTGAAAGCTTCGTTGTTTTACAGTTTCCCGTTCCCGTTGTTCTTGTTCATCAGACTTTTACATTTTTTAAATCTTCGAACACCATATTTCATACATTCAGCAGGTAATTTGGTGGGGGGGGGGGGTAGGAGAAATCATATTGCGCTGAGGGTACGTGAGGTTGACTACTGCAAATTTATTTACACTTTTTAGGTGTATTAATAAAAGTTAAAATATTCACACGAAAATTGTGACAAAGTCCACATTGATTGTAACACTGCAATTTCATATGGCCAATTTTTGTTAGGTTACTCAATACAAAGTACTTGTTTTACTAGTGCTTTATAATTATCTTTATTATTATTATTTGTAATTTTAAATCTGTGGTTAAAACTAATGTCGAACCAATAAAACTTACGTGAGTCTTCCTGTTACGGATTTTAAAAAAATCTGTAAGTAAGAGGCCATTAGGAATATCCCGCCCTTCCCTCCCTCTGGCCAGTCCGCCACAGTGAAAACAGGACATCATTCACTTTGCTCACTCGTTCAATAGGAAACAACACCACAAATACGCGTAATAAAATACTGTAATATATCGCACCCGAAAGCAGAGAGGATGGCGCAGTAATTAACAGCAAAGGTCTTATACGAGCATCGCATTCATTGTATCGTCCAGATTCAATCATAGAAATTTGGTGTACCATCCAGATCACCGCAAAGGTAAGTGATGACTCACTTTGTGTTATTCTGCGCCATAAGAGAGGAGCCATCGCGAAGTACACGATAGCCTCTAACCGACCGCAATGTTAAAGAGCTGACTTGCCGAAATTCGCAGTTACACGCCGCAATTTTTCGTATGATCGGCGTTGAGCGCACACCTTTACACTGAGGAAGTGCTGACGTCAGCCACTGATCGTGTACTATTTGATGACGGTTTTTCGCTCAGAGACCTTTTTAGAGGTTAGCGAACTAAAACCGCCCTAACTAAATTAACTACAGCATAATACCTTGTGTACTGGCGCACTGTAACTTACCCACCAGCATACTTGAATTTCGTCGGATCAGAATTAAACAAATGTGTCTGGTTTTTGAGGGGATGTCGCTGACGTAAATCGGGCACGCCCGTTTTTTCGCCACAACCGCATTAATTCGACGTGTGACACGTCGAATTAAAAAAGATACGATTGTGTGTGAGGTGGCTGTGTGTTAACTCAGCTCATTAAGTTAACATGGCTTTTACTTCACGGTAAATGGTTTTTAACACACTAATTGGCTTTAAATTTTACCAATATCAAAAATACATTGCTCGATAAATCTCAACACAACCAAATAAAGCCATATTATGTTATTCCTCTTTGTTTAGGTGTTAAAATGTTTGAAAGTTGGACTAGTTTGATCTACACTGTTCTAAAAACTCACGTAATAAACATTAAATAATCGTTTTTTCCCCCATATTTGATTACCAGTGCTCTTTTGGCAGTTGCAATGGTTTTAATTTTATTTCCATGTCTACTAATTGAATGCAGTAGTACTGTTTTACGTGGACCAAACACTACAGCAATATACCTTAGATGAAAGTTTATTCATGTTTCTTTTCAGTTAACTTGTAATATTTGTCGTTGGGATCCCTCACGAGTTTGATATCATACTTCAAACCATGCTCCTGCCGACAAGTGATCCTTTAGATCAAATTCACTGTTGTCGGGCAAAATGCTCATCGCAAAGTCACATGTTTAATTTGTCGATCAGCCATATGATATTTAAATCCAAAATGGCAATGGTAATTGGCTCGCAATTCGTACTTAATGATTCGGCACAAATTGGTTAAAACACGTTCAAAGAATTGGGTATGAGCGTTGGAAAATAAAAACAAAATTTTAAAGGGCTTTTGATATAGGCTGGATGAGACGAAGTAAAATACGAAGTAATTGTTAGGTTCAGTTTGTGGTTCAGCTGTAAGAGGCGATTATTTCCTGCAAAGGGAGACTTGCTCGTAATTCTTGAACTTGGACGAACGCATAAAATGGCACTTTCACTTTAACACAGGCAGTATAGCTTTTGGCACAGCTGTCTATGTGTTACAACGAGTATACTCTGTAAGCCATCTGCAAGGGCTGTCCCATACTACTGGCCAATATACGCAAGTGTGAACCTGCAAGCTGCGTGGTAGTAGGATATTAAAATATTTTACAAAGTACGAGTTTCAATCCCATTCATAGTGCTTCTCATTAATAGGCTATTGTTCTAACCTAACGCGAAATGTTGGGCCGCTATGCCATTTGCAGGTTATTACTATGAATACTTGCGGACGGTGTGGGATATACCTTAAAGGGACACGCGGCCTGCCTTATAACATTCCGCGTGCCAAATTACAGCTACGCGCAGATCGCCATCCGAGCAATTACAGTGCCAAAGTCGGGTGGGGTGGTAGCTGCGTTTCTCGCATAGCTGCTGTCTCGGTTGGCTTTGTGAATAGTACACGAAACAGAATTAAGTCAACGATTGTGTCGTCACAAACCGGAATGATTTTCGTATTTTAAAATCACAATTTATAATTTTCTAGGCTAGTGTCTTATAATTTTGCTTCGGCGATCTATTGGAATAATTAATTTTAATTTTTACCGCATTAGTCTATTAGATTTTAGATCTCATAGTTATTATTAGAAAATTAGTAGATGTACACACAGAGATGAAACGTCATGATTATTGTAC
>JAHWFP010180880.1:36772-57351 GCA_023313725.1 Lithobius niger | reverse complement strand
AAAAAAAAACTGAATGTCTTTCTAATAGTTACCGTTGCAATAAAATCCATGTATCGGTACTGGATTATCATCGAGCCCATACACTTCCAGCTTATTTTTTGTGAATGTATGAAGAAATCCAACATCTATGTGTGATGTAAAAGGAAGGTACTGAAGTGTCTTTGGTTCCTCCATCATGCTTATTACTTGAATTGGTTATGCTCTATTGAATAAGAAAAGATATATGTAAACCAAATTAATTTGTCAACAAAGAGTCTAAAACTGACAGAAACACAACTAAGCAGACTAGATGCTTGGCATGCAATAACCAACCTCCTAGGAAATTGTTTGCGGTCTGTTTGCCAAATACTGTACAAATGCCATCACTCACTTTCATAAACCTCCCCACCACTTCAATGGCTCCTGAGGTTACTTGCGTAAATAAAGAGGGCAGGATTTTAAATGGTTTGGCCTGGAAAGCGAGACAACCTCTATCTCAGCCAGCATTGGTTAACATTATTAGCTTAATTTTATGCAGTCAGTGGCATGCACAATTGTATGATGCACTGTATACGTACCAATGCATACTGTATCAGTTCTTCAGATACAATGTGAATAAAACCAAAAATGTTGCTGAACGTTACTTTTTGTCCATGGACTTAGGTTTTTTTGCAGTTTTGTGTGTGCATGTACATCCCTGACATTAAAGGGGTTAATCGTGCCGGCACCATCTATTGTAGGTATGTATCCTTCCGTTTTGCACTAAACGAAGGAACTCGCAAAAAAAAGGTACTACAGTAGTTTATTATTAACAATCACACAACAAATCCACTTGAATACAGCCTAAAATGTTCTTTCATTTTCCAGTAGATTTTCAGGTGCTTAAAGAAATAAAATCTAAGTTTACTGTTTAGGTAAAAGCCGGCCAGCCGACTGCTAAGAGAAGCATTGTTTTTACAACAGTGCTGTTTTGCAACCACATGTATGACAGCTATAATTAGTAGAAATAAATGGAACATTCTCCCAAGTGATATGTATATGATTTTCCTGTAACTAAGTATCGTGACTCTAAAAAATAATTTCAAGTGAAAAATCTGATCTCTTTTTAAGTTGATTAAACCTCCACCACTCTCACAACACATGCAACAAATCCAAGCCGTGCGAGGAGCAAGGTAGTCGTAAGTTGATTTTCAATTGTTTAAATAGCAAAAGGAGTTCACAAGCTGGGGGTGGGTTAACTATTCCAGTGAGTAACAACGCAGTAGGAGAAAAAAAACTTCCACATATCAAGCCTGGAGTACTGGTGGAAGAGCTTGTGGGAATGGCCGCATATGTGCCAATGAGAGGCGCTGGTACAAACAAGTTGAGGAGGTCGGTTCAGTCATAGTTGTTCCAAATTTTGAAAAGTCTGCAACAAGTTACCATGGTTACGCCTTCGGTTCAGCGTAGGTAGTTCAAGGGCAACAAGCCTGTCCTCGTAGCAGATGTGTCAAAGTTAGTGGACAAGACGTGTGGCAAAGCGCTACAAAGTTTCAAGGCTATCAACATCACGTTCAAAGTGGGTGCACCAGGCCTGGACAGCAAACTCAAGGCGAGGCCAGATGAAGGCAGTGTAAAGTTTGAAGGATCGTTAGCGAGAAGGAGATATGCTTCTTAATAATCTTGAAGATGCGGTTCGCACGATTAGCAGCCAAAACACACTGATTACGAACACATTGCTGGAGGTCGATATATCTAAATCTTATTTTTTCAAGTTGGTGAACATCCACCTTTAATAAAGGTGAAATAAACCAAAGAAAGACCAGACAGACACCACCATCAACAGCAAGGTTATAAATTCTAAACAACGACAGTAACTCCATCAACTTCTGCAGATGCTACTACCAGTACAAAATATGGTAGGAATTCGCTTACAATTAACAATGCTGCCAGAAGCCCCATTTCATGTACTGCTAAGATTGGTGTACTACAGGGAGAAACTTTGAAACGCTGCTGCCAGTAAGCCACCTTATCATTATGGGCTGTAACAGTGGTGTACTGGCAGCAAAAACGTAAAAATGCTGTTGCCAGTAAGCCAGATTATCTGTAATGCTAATGTACTGTAAGGGTGGTGTACTGGCAGCAAGAAATTTAACAGAACGATGCTGCCAGTACAGCACACTTACAGTACATGTAATGGAGCCTACTGGCAGCAACCTTTTTAAGTGTCTTGCTGCCAGCTAGAATTATTAGTTGTTTGGGAGGATGCGCCATTCTCGACATTGGCTATATTAGTGGCATTGAAGGCAGTTTCGTGCTCTACTAGCACCCTCGTTAAAACGACAGGATCACGTGGCAGCGAAGCGATGCTTGTCTGGTACTCTTTGTTGGGATCTTCGCCTACTGGTTCCAATGTTATCATCGACGATCAGTTTGCCACGGTTTGCTACGAAAGAAAAGATAAAAGAATGACGCTGCACACCGAATTTAAACCCTAAACTAATATTTTGTCTAAGAGATGCTCGAGCCAGTAAAGACAAGCCGAGTTAGATCCAAATGAGGGCAGCTACACTCGCTTCCCTGTAAAATCGAGCTCAGGCGGCCCTCTAACACGTTTTTTTAGTATGAACAAGTATCATATCATGGTGTTACATCGCCAAGTGTCTGTTAACTCGAGTTGCAAGCCTTCTAACGTGGGTTGCACAGCTAATGAAGCACCCCGTCTGTTGGACAGTCGCATCCTCCCAAACAACTAATAATCCTAGTTGCCACTACACCACTTTTCCAGTACGAATAATGCGGCTTACTGGCACCAGCGTTTTTCATTATGTCTTGCTGCCAGTACACCACTCTTAACAGTATACGAAATGGGGCTTTACTAGCAACAGTGTGTACGAATTGGGACTTTGCTGGCAGCAGTGTTTTCAGTGTCTTGCTTCCAGTGTATTTTGTACTGGCATTAGAGATTACGTAAACTTGAACTAGTGTTTTCAGTGTAACTGGAAGAGTGTAGTAGAAGGGGCGTGAGTGTTCGTGCATATTCGTATATTTTGTCAACTGACACAACCCTGTAGTATGTTGCAGACAGGAAACTCTTTTTTTTAACGTACCCTTTCTTGTAAAGGTCATTTTAACTTTTCAGTGATCCACATATTTAAAAAATAATAAAATGTTTAGTCTGAGTTATGCTTACGTTTTGCCAGACGACAACAAACTGCGTTCATACTGTAGTAGCTAACTTGCACAGATGTAATCTTTCTTTAAAACAATTTTTTATCGTAACATAATAAAACTTAAACAGGGAGTTCAGTATAATATTACACGTTAAATCGGTAAATAGTTCTCTGGAACGAAGCTGAGTAAAATGAAGCAAACAATATTGCAGTATTTTTTTTTAGTTCCGTACGACTATACTTCTTACTACATCAGAAGTACAAAAGTAAATATCCGAAAGCTGCACTGTTGTATTTTCGGTTCTTTACTGAACAATCGATAAAAAGATAAATAACAAGTACAACGCTATTAATGGAGAGAAAGCGAGAGACAGAGAAAAAATATACAGTTATTTTTTAGAATAAAGACACCTGTATGGCAGTCAAAATTAATGCTTTAATACGTTTATTTAACATTTTGTAGTAAATGCGTTAGTTTATCCTAGCAGTTATTTAAGACGATACGCCGTGGTGCACCTTTTATGTACCCACTGCACAATCCGGCGGTGAATTTGAGCATGATTTCTTGTTTTGGTGATATTGGAGTACAGATAAGTGAAATATCACGTGAATTAACGGTTATTTTCTTTAGATTGCTGACTTAAAGAATGGACATGACTTCAAAGGCATTTCTAGGCATTATTTCATTGTATATGTTCTTTATAGTTGTCGTAAGCGATAGTCCGTACTTTCATGCGTCGGTTGCAAATGAAGCAACTGATCACGTAACCAACGAAGGCCGAAGACAATACGAGATGATGCTCCAAGAAAGTAAAATGCCTAGATTTGGTACTTGTTGGAAAGACGCCCTCAAACGCCTCCATCAGGGATGTGCTAACCTTAACGATGAGGTTCAAGGTCATTTAGCATTAGATTTTGCAAACTGTTTTTTGGAGAAAGCTGGTATTAAAATGTACCCGTGCTCATGGGAAGAAACTATTAGTGGTTGTTTAAAAAACGTGGACTCTCATGCTTTCACAGCGTACACCAGCTTCTTTACGCACACCTACAGCATGTGTTATTTTTTACAAAGCCAAGTGTGGCAGGAAGAGACTGAAAAAACAATTTACAAGCTCAGAGACAGTTCGGACTTAGTCCACGAGCGCTTAGAACAGTCTGGCAAAGTGCAACTAAAATTGCTCGATGCTACTGTGAAAACGGCGCATTATCAAGAAAAACTGCTGCAAAATGGCAATGAGCTGTCAAGGGTACTTGCATTGTCTAAGGATAATGTTCGAGAGGTTCTGAGCGAATTCAAGTCTTCCACCGACGAGCAGCGAATGTTAATTATGGAAGTGTTCGATCGAGTGACTAATTTGCAGTCCCTTTTACTCGGCGAGTTCACCGGATTTTACAGCCTGATTTTTTACTTTGGTGCTGTCAGCATTGGCTACCTAGTGACGTCTACTGCTCGTACGAGTAACGCCCGATTTTGGATTTTTGTTATCATAACTTTGAATACGGCGATAGAGCGCATTATTATATCATCATGTGTCCAGGAAGAGCATGGCCAGCCTGTTGAAGAAGTTGCAGTGAGTGAATAGACCTTTAGTCCCAAATGTGTGAGAGAACAGAAATTCGAAAACCGAAAAAATTCAGGAAGTCCAATAACGCACAATCTCGTGTCACCAAAATTAGTCAAATTATTGCCAAATTTTTGACGGTTCAACTGGAGGGTGATGGAAAAAACTTATCAGCAAGTCGGATGTAACCCAGTGCGCCGAATTGCTGATAACTTATCCTGAAGCTGACAGTCGGGAGACATTTTCCATCATCCTCCAGTTGAACTGTCGATGTGAGATTCTAGACATACATCGTTCATTACATAGGTAGAGTCTTTGAGACATAGGCAGTGTCTTCATTGTGAAAACTGAGCGGTAATTTTCAACATAATTCTCGAAATTATGACTCAAATAATTAATTTCGATACGAGATTGTGCATTATTCGACTTCGTGGCTTTTTTAACACGGGGTCTCTCTTTAAATTTGTGTTTATTTCCAAACTAAATTATTGCTTCAAACGCTGTCATTTGACTTGACTGTAGTAAAGTGACATATCGAAAAGTCAAAAAATACACACAAAAAACACCTAAGGACTTGGAAAGAGCGTCCCTTGGAATTTTCGGTGAAAAAATAGGCTGTTCACCTACGTTGGCACCCAAAACGAAGCACAAATCATTATCAACTACAGTGACAACTTTAAAGGCCACGCACTTGCTAGGAACCACTGATCTGAATATTCAAGGCTAACAAGCCCAACTGGTAGTCCTGTTTCCATGCAACTCCGGTCTCACTGTTTGATCAGGCTCCAGTTAGGTTCCTGAGGGGAATTTCTTGCTTTATGAAGCGAAGGATGGCAAATGATTTGAGAGAACGGGAGCATGACAGTGCTTCACACTTCCAGCATGTTGAGACACATCTACATGCTTTCGAATCACTTGCCATCCTTTGCTTCCTAAAGCAGAAAGTTTCCCTCCTGAACCCTACTGGTTTCTTGTTAGCATCGAATATGGAAAGCAGATCACTGGTTCCTAGCAGGCGTGTCGTTTGAGTGGCCTTTTAAGTGGCACTATCACCGATAAAAAGTTGTACGAAAATATTGTAGCACCATCTAGCAACAGTGATACATATGAAAAATTAAAAGTGGCTTTTGACTTGGACAATAAAGCAGGTTTTACTGCTCAAGTGGTGAGTGCCGACTGATAGACATTTAGAAAGTTGATGATCCGCAAGATAATTGGTTCATTGAATTTGGACTGTTAAGTTAGGTTGAGCAGTTAAGTTTGTTTATTTGAGTGGAGTTAAACTTTTTATTCGAGTTGGTAATCATTTTCTGGCAATTTACTGCAGTTAAACGGTTTAACCCCATTATAACGATACTTCTTATGACTGCTGTTTTTTAGGCTCTTCTGAAAACAATGCATGCAAAAGTGATTGTTTATAACGATAAACCTGATATAACATTCCATTTCTAAAGGCCCTTGGGTATCTTTGTAAAGAGGTTCCACTGTATTATTATCTTACAAGTTATGACCATTCTTCTTTTCCAGACTCTCCTATACAACCGTGTATGGTGGTGCCGTAAATTTTTTTGCGTCGTTGCCATTTCCGTACTGGCCTATTGCGCGTTTAAATATCAAGATTTGAACATGATAAATAATCAGCTTCTGGTCGAAATCAGGGCACAGAACTTGGAACTGCGATCATTTATGCAGGCAACCAGTAAGTACTAATTTTAATATTTATCTTCAAAATGCTTACGTATGCCTTTTTTTTTCAAGTGATAGTGTACAATTTTATCTTGCAGGAGCTCAATCTGGGACTACAAATGGGATGATCCTTCCTTCGCCACCCATACTGAGCAATGGTAACGCTGGTAACATAATTCCTGTGATGCAGAATGGTGATGTGAGGATGGGAAATGGAATTACCTACCTGTCCAGCAGTTAGTAACTTATTATTAGGCACCCTTAACATGATTTTAGATTATTCAAACCCAGATTACTAAGAATACTGAAGCGATCTTCCCAAGCCGTTGCCTTTTGGTCAAAGCTAAATCGGTTCAAGTCTGTAGCTGCTCAAAATTAGAAAAATTGACAACAGCATGGATCAACCCATGACAACAATTGTAACTGATTTTGGGCTGCCAGTTTTCATTATCTAAAGTGCAAAAGGGCGAAAATTAATTTTTAAAAAGTGGGTTAAAATGAAAACAAGATGTCAATTTGTCACAAAATTGTCATAAAACCCTGGGAGCCCTGTGTACTGCGGGCCATGTGGGGACTGCAATTCACTTTACATTGGAGAGATGCACCGAAGACTCCAGACGAGAATCCACAAACACCAAGGAAAAGTTAAAAAATATGACCCACTCAATGCAAAGAAAAGCATCAGATATGGGAACTCGCCTCCGTCCTGCTGAGATTCAATGTACCAAATGATGCTCACCTTCGTGGATTGGAAGCCCTGGCCATCCAACACTTTCAGAAGCATGGTGCAGCCCTCATGAACGTTCATCCTATCCTATCCCAACATCAACTGTCTTGTGATGCCAGAACTCGCCAGGAATCTCAGCAGGCAGTGGATATTGCAGTTTGAACATGCAGTAGAGATCAGTGGTCCAACAGAAAATTTGGCAATTCGAATTCTGATTCTGCCACGGCCTGACGCGATGTTAACCTTGTTTCATTTCGTGCGTGGACTCTTCTGATGACGGAGGACGTTGCATTATTTCACTGAAAATTCAGTGGACAGGAGTTTTGTTCATTTCTTTGTGGTGAAGTGTTGTCTTTTAATCTTTTTTAATGTCGTACGCATGCCATAATAAACACCGCTTGCCTGTATTTTCCCGTTTTGGACCATAATCGTGTGTTGCAATTTTTGAACACCCTTATTATAATAATCCCCTTCACATCTACCTCAAACCCCATCTGAGGTTCTGTTTGATCCTTGAAATATTTGCTCCAGTTTACTCCGTATGGTTATTGGGATGGTAATTAGTATCCATCACTGCTCAGGATCATAGTATCGATTCTCAATCCAAACCGAAGATATTTTTTGAGTGATTGCAGGGAAGGGGGGAGGGGAAGAGTACTCATAGCATCTAACATTTGAGCGATGACTAAATTGCTACTGGCTATCCTGTCAAAAACCTACTTTTTGCCGATATAGTAGGTGTGTGCGAGTATGCAATTTTAATTCGAGTCGAGCCGAGGTTGGAACAGAAGAAACAAGCATCGAGCTGAGTATTTGATGACTGAACATATTTGTTAACAAGGTTCTGTTTAATTTGTTATGACAACTAAAATGCTTCCTAATTCACTGTGTGGGTCACGATTTTCCAGGTTTAAGGGTATATTGTGGAAAGAGATTAGAGCTATTGGGTTTTAACACTATCAATTGTTAAAATGAAATGTCAAATTAGTTTTAAAAAATTGGCGGAGTTATCGCATTTCGACTGGATTCGAGTTTTTCAAGTATGGATGTGAGCCACAAACGAGTTCAAGTGCAAGTCACATACGTACTTAGCTCTGCTCAAATTTTTAGAGTATCGTACATTCCTACTGTGAAGCCATTGAGCAGCGTAAAGTGTAACTTTATGCTGCCAAATTATCTTGACGTACTTTTGTACTGATATGAGATTTTGATTTTACAATTGCAGTTGCAGTTACACTTGGTTAATTTTTTTTTCCAGCATCATCTGATGAAGACGACATTCCTCTGAAAGTGCTGAAAGATCAGAAATACGCAAATATTTCTCCTGGCAAGCATTCTACTCGAGTTCAGGTAACGTTCAGGGTAATGTTGTTGATAGTCACACATGCTGAAATCATTTAAAAATGCTCTTAAACACAGCTCTTAACATTTTTCATCAACGGTGTAGCTTTCTTCATAAGTCCAATAATTACTAAAATATATTTTTTTAATAGTAACCAGCAGTTAAAACATAGTTAGGTAGATCAGTAATGTCCGGTCAAAACGCTGCGAACCACATGTTGCAGTCTCGAACAGTTCTGAAGTTATCGACATTTCAACGAAAGTTGCTGATACCGATCCGATCCAGTATCGGTGTCGGTGCAGCCTTAGTTTTAGTACATTTCTACTGGACAATAAACATTTTAACTAAGGCTGCACCAATACCAATACTGGATAAGATCGGTTGCCGATATTTGTGGTATCAGTATATTCAACATTCAACAAAATAGCGAAAACACTGGATCCGTTCGAGATAACAACATGCAGTTTAGGTTATGTACTCTGATGTACAGTTCAGTCCATGAAGATCAGTTGTCAAGGTAGCTCAGCCTTAACTGCTACTAGGGGTGGCTGCTAGCAGAGAGGGCTCATGGGAGGTCAGGATATGCTACAAGAAGTACCTTGTACCACATGTGGTGGCTGCTGGCTGCAGCTCTGGGTATAAAAGGCCCTGCAGCCCCCTTAAGCGTCACTCTAGGTGTTAGTCCTCTAACCAGCAACAATTCTTCCTGAAGTATGCCACTCTACTACAGCCCAACCTATAGCATCCTTGAACCACTGACAACATGAGGACATACCACGTGGCCCTGGAAATAAACCGTGAATTCAACCATCCTTCTAGCTTACTTCTTGAACTGGGCTTAGTGGGATTGCATGAGGGCAAAGTTGAAAAAAAAAACTGCATGCGATTGCGCTATATGAAGAGCGTAGTTGAACGCTATGATCATATCTTCGGGTGACTGATTCGTGCTTTTTGTCACCTAATAACTTTAGCTATCGTCTTGAGAATGGTAGAATTGGAAAGTGCTCGAAAAACCAAATAATGGTTTATGGGTAGGTCGAAAATATGTAATTTTTTGGCAAAATTATTAAAAAAAAGAATAGAAAGTTTCCAATAAGTCGAAAATAAAAAGGGTTGAACCACACACATTTTTTCCGACCTACATGTACCAGAAAACCTAATTCTTATTACTGAATTTAACTTTTTGTCTTGTTTCAGTTGCCTGTTCATAACTACAGCCTGCGAGAAAGGCGTAGTTGTACACCACAAAAAAAGGACAGTCCACGCAAATTGCCGGAATCCCCCCGTCGGTTTGCCACACTTGTGAATGATATGGCCAATAGGTCGGCTCAAGCTAATCAAGACATTCGTTATTTAGTTTCCAAACGAGGGAAGTTGCATTTTAATTCGTCCTCTGATGATGGCTAGGTCAATCCCACTACTCGTGAAGTCTATTTACATTTTCTGTGATTTTATTCTCTGTGAATATCTGGTCAATGATTTTAACAATTAGACAATTTGTTGTGTTGATTTTAACGTGATAACGTATAAGATCATGGCTGAGGTTTATTATGTTACTTAACTTGCAGGCCACGTATTCATATCCTAGGAAAATCTGAGGTCATAAGTAACATACCTGTATTTTTTTTTTCTTTAGAAAGAGCGGGTTATGTATCGTTTAGAAACACTGAATTTTAATATTTACAGTATAAACTTTTTGTTTTGAACGCTAAAAGACTTTTTAGGTAGTACTTAAAATTTTTGTAAATTATTTTTATGCATTGCTGAAGCTGTAATTTTTTTTAATTGTATAAAGTAGATTTAATTCTTTTAATCTTGCTGCAACATGGGTGCCATTTTTCCTAATGTAATGTCAGGTTAATTCTATCATGTTTACATTCGTATACTGCTGAAATGTAGACATCCACATATTTCACTTCAAAATATTAATTACGAATTGACATGGAATATACCGTAAACATTTGGGAAAATGCCCATCTTTGGGTAAACCCGCACAACTAGTGTTTTTTTATCCAAGTCTCAACTATGCTTACATTTGGGTGACCTACGCAATGTTTAGGTGAGTGCTGCACCAAACAATGTTGTCAGTTCAAGATTGCCGGACGTAAGCAGTCGGTCATCTCCAACCGTGTACGTGTGGTGTACAGTATTTATGTTAAAAAGTTTGTCTCTTATCGTGTTGTGCATCCATGTTTTCATGCTCTGTTGAACTTTTTGTTATAAAAACATACAAGTCGATGGGATCCAGTTGCAGATTTCAACCGCTAAATCCATCACCACAAAATTGTACTGAAAACCCGCTAAATTGCATCTTCATCACAACAAAACACATTGGGCCAAGTATTATGGCAGAAATAACACCTCCTTATGTGAAACGTCAAGTTCTTTCTTTGTGCACAATATTTCAAGTTATAAAAGCTCACTAAAACAACTTGAATAAGCACATCTTCTTGTGTTCATTTTGCACACAAAAAATCAAATAAAAATATTACGTTACGAGGCACTAAGGTTGTACCGAACAAGAATTTTTTCAGCTGAACCGAGCCAAACACTTCCGAACCAAAATGTTAAAAGAACTCGGTGCAGAAAGATTCATCAAAGCAAAAGTTTAAGAAATTTAGGTATTTTCACATGGACTTGTATGTGCACAGATGTGGAAAACTGTTTAAACATACAAAATCTCCTCTACTTTTACATTTTTCCTCATAATTTTGAACCATTAGAGGTAGGAACTTGTGGTTTGGACCAACAGAGCGCCGGCGATAAAAACTTTCAAACCCAGGGACTTCTTCTTTTAAAGTACCCAATCTGGCCTGGCCTGATCTGCCTGCACCACCAGTCATGTGCAGTTTGTTCAGTTCGGTACAACCTTACAAGGCACACTAAAACAATCAACTTGAGTGCTTTAAAAAAAAATTAGTCAGTTCTCAGGTCCTGTCTGGTGGTCTTAATTGCTAGTGCAAGCAATTCAGTTTGTAAGTATTGTATCAAACACCAAAACTGGTACAAGGACGGCCAAGTTTCAAAGGAGTGATATCAACACATTCCCCAAGTTAAACGCACCGACTAATACTTCGAAGGTTAAATGTAAACTAAAACATTGCTTCTTTCGGTAGCAATGTTCAAGTTATCATTTAACGTTTAAAGTATTACCCGGTGTGATTAACTTGGCGAGTTTTGCTGTGTTGATATCACTACTTTAAAGGGCCGAACCACTCGGAACTTGGCGGTCCCTTTTACGAGTTTTGGTTTTTGATACATCATTTTTTTTTTAATTGTGTAGTAGACTAAACTCAACTAGTCTGCAGATGTGTAATAAAGTGCCGAACCATTCTCAACCTAGTGGCCTCTTGACCGGTTTTATTTTGCCATTTTGTTTGTTTTTCGTGAATTGGACATGGATACAATTTCTTTAGCAACGTTGTTTAGATTTATCGCGACGCACTAGTGTGTGTGTAGAGATGCACGTCATTGTCCGAACTTTGGCCATCCAGTGAGAAATGTGCCGACAATACTAAACAATGGTTATAACAACTTTCTTACTCACATGCCCTCCCCATTACACCCCCAGGCTCTAAACCAGAAAAGTTATTACAAACAAAAACGTCAAGTGTGCCGTAAAAAAAAAGGGTTATATGATTGAAGTTTCACTTTACTTGTTAAAATGTACACTGATAAAAATTGATCATTTTTAATTGAAATAATCAAATGTACAATTGAGAAAATTGCATCTGTTTAAGTGCTGTTGTGCTTTACATTTTAAATATATGATTCATAAAGCACAACAGCACACTTAAACGGATGCAATTTTCTCAATTGTACATTTGATTATTTCAATTAGAAATTATCAATTTTTATCCGTGTACATTTTAACAAGTAAAGTGAAACTTCAATCATATCACACTTGACGTTTTTGTTTATAATCCATGTACCTTTTTTACGCTAGTAGCTAGGCAGCAACACATTTGCAACGTTATTGAGGGTTAGATTTCGTTAACTGAATTTTTGTCAGGTGGGTCATTGCTCTCAATTTTTACAATTTAAGCTTTTGCACTGCATTATTATTTTTCCCCACCTGAAATGTGAAACTATGCTTCGGGATTATTACACTGATGCTATGGCATCACGCTAAAATGGTTTACGTCCTCAACAATTGAACTGATGTGATATGTTGCCCAATTTGGCACGGTATAGTCTATATTTAGCCCACTCTGTTAAGCTAACCACTTGCACCTATGTAAAATTAAAATTTAAGTGTTTTGGGAAGTTAAAAGCAGACTCGAGTCACTTTCATTAAAAATAAAATAAAAAGCCTGGTGGCCTGGTTAATATTTCTTTTCACGAGCTAAATAATAAATTGAAGAAAAGCGCGACGTTGAAACCTTGAACATTAACTTCATTTATTACTACCATTTCAAGGCCTTGGATGTGTCCTTACAGCCTTGCCACGTTTTTACCTTATAGAATATAACTTCAAAGCCATTCCTAGTTTAGCCCTTTCGTATTCAGGTCCCATAAATAATGTCCATAATCCATGCATCATGCCATAACAATCATGAGGCAACACTGACATAATGTAACGTTGTTTGGTATATATATTGATAAAGGAGAGCCAAGGGGGTCATGAGCAAGCGATAGGTATGGTATTGGTTTCAGCTTGTCAACCGACCCTCATTTAGGAGTGACGCCGCTTGTTCTCGGATCTATACGTCTGACTCCCGTGTCTACTTTGATTGAAGAACGTTGATTCAAAGATATTTGACCTGAAACATACAACATTTGCTCGACTTCGGGGCCTTGTATCAAGCAGCATCTAGATTTTTCATGGCTAGCCTATCAATGAAGACATTTCACTTCTACTTCCACATAAAACATCACGGTTTTACGACGATACAGATGTTAGCGATGTTATTAACAATGTTAGCATTCTCATTACTCAGTCTCTCACATCAAAGGATCATGACTGAAAAAACCAGCCCTAACCTAAAACAAATTGGCGCGGGCCAGAAGTCACAATTCCTAAAAACACAACCTTCGCTTAGCTCAACATATTTTTTATGTTGTGTAATAAAAACCGTGGCGTCTCCTCACACCAATCAACAAAAGAAAAAGTCACCCATTCAACAATAACAGGCACTGCTCACTCGTTATTCACCGTAACAGAAAAAAATGTCAGTCAAGAAAACTAACGCACAATTTCAGAATACAGTACAGGAATCTCACCAGATTCTTGCGAATTTTCAACAGACAGTATCCGTCCAACTTCATCAGGCACTAAAGAGTTTTTAGAGCTTGTAACTACATCGTTTTGAACGTGCGCGGGTAACCGAGCTGGCCGGCTACAAACAACCTAAACAGTAAACACCTGTAGGAAAAACCAGCATTCGAGGAACTGAATGCTAAAATTTACACCCAGCATTTTTTAATTTCCTTTCCTTCTGCGTACATTTAGCGAAAGCGCCAGGGTTCCCTTCCTGTGATGTGGGGTGGGGGAAAGAAGGTTTTGGGGACATTTTCATCTTGTACTGCCCAGTAAAAGTATTTCGCTCGTGCATGCAGGAACCAGCTATGCCGGGGGTACAGCTAGCACGTGCTAGTTCTGCTTGCATATCTGTATGGTAAAGGCTTACAAGAGTTATCAATAGCAGTACTGATTCACTGTGTAGAAGGTAGTCTGGTTTTTGTAGTTTTACAGACATTTCTTCAAATCTGGTATGATAAAGGAGTCGGCTTCCAGGTGTACACAATTGCTAGATTGGGCAATAGTAGTCAGTTAAACGAACAGCTCCATTGTGAGTAAGCGAAGTTTGTCATGATCATGCAAATACAACTAATTGGTTTTAAATCAACACTACAAAGGCTGTCACATTTATTGAACCATGCCACATCAAATAAAAAAAGATAAGTCCTAAATACAAAATTATCAGGACTCTATACAAGGAACGTTTGACTAAGGAATTCATCCCTATTTCTGTTCATTCATTGATTTTCTCCAGTTGAAATTAAAAGAGAATTATTTATACAATTTTTTCAAAGATCATCCACACTATACAACACAATAATTTTTTATTAATAAATGATTTAAAGTACCAATTACATATATGCATTTCTCTGTGAAAGATCTTTGATTTCAACAAAGTCATGACTTATTCATTTGGTACATGCTTATTTGCTGAAAATTAAAAAGTAAGCAGTAGAAGAAATCAATACTGTTGGTGCAAAGATTTTCAGGAAAACCACTGCCTGCGTTTTCGAGACATACAATGTACGGTTGTTTTTTACTCTTCAGAAACAGGATGATTCAACATGCAGGGATGCTGCCGGTGTGAAAAAATGTGAAAAATACGAGCGTTGGTGTGAAAAAAACACAAAATGCACGAGCAAAGTACAAACAATCAAATTATCTGCCCTAACTTTGGACCCAGAATTACGTAGGCATGTCTGTAATTCTTGTGTACGTATTAATAAGCTCTACGCGTGCCTGTTGTAAACTTAAAATCAATTTTTTTTTTACGTGGCCTGCAGCGTTGCGTTAATGTCGCATGAATGATTCGTCCTACTTGTGAAGCTGAAAGCTGTGTGCCGGAAAAGACTCAGATAAAGTTGCAATTCAAAAACGTGAAGAACACATAAAAAAAGAGGGCCTAAAACTGCTGCAAGAAGCCGTGGAGAAACAAGACGTGACCAAGATGGGCGCAGCAAACGCAATTCTGAAAAATGCCGAAAAAATGCTTGAAGAAACAAGTGGATGAGACAAATCTGATTTTACAAGTCGGACAGTGGTGTGGAAAAATTCCATTTAATTCATATTTTAAAACTGCCTTCCCTTTGTTAAAACACAACATTCAGTACCATAATACTGTAAATTCCAATAGCAAAAAACGTGAAATTACAATGGCTACTGGAAAAGAAACTTTTATTCAAGAATTGTGAAACTGGTGTGACATATGAAAACGAAGAAATAGATAGAAAAATGAAAGGTAGGTATGTGAAAAAAAAAGAGCAGGTATGTGAAAATATGTGAAAAAAATGAAAAGCAGGCATGCGAAAAATGTGAAAAAAATGAAAAGTAGGAATGCGAAAAAATGTGAAAAAAACAGGTACCCCCGGCAGCATCCCTGCAAATATTTTGGTTGCATCGATAAGAACGATGGTGGTTTTAATAAAATAATTTATCGTCTTGATTTTATAACTGTCGGTTAGTCCAACAATTATGAGGTTCTGCATTCGTTCCCAAGTTGTTCACATCATGCTACATCATGTTAAAAAGAAATTCTCTTAATACTGCATGGTGACTGTTAATAGGGCTACACAATGAAAATCAATAGTCCAGTGTTTATGGACGGGTACGTAAGGGTAGCATGTTGAGCCGTGTTCGAGCATGAGTAAGTAGATAGCTTCTCTGTTTGGTCCTATTTAGCTTTTCCAGTTTCACGGAAAATTTCACTTCATTCTTCTTGCACAGGCTGTGTGATAAAAGGTAGTCGGGATTTAAAACGAAAAAATTAACACACACACACAACACAAGAACAACAGTTGAACATGTTTACAAGGGGTGTTTGGATTTCTATCACCTTCATGTTTCAGAAAGTCAAACGGGAGAGCTCACATCATGGGAGCTGACTTTTCTTGAAAATTTGCGCTGCTCAATGTCGGACCACTAATCTACATATTCACTCCTGCCATTTCATGGCGTGGAAGCCTGCGCCATCCGTCGTTAAGTGGTGTTGTCAATTCAGGTCAGATCAACTGAAAAATATGTCGGACCTGTGAGGTTCATCAAGGTATGCCAGTTTTCTGTAGAAGTGTAATCGTCACGTACTCAATTGCACAAAACACCTGATGTTTGGTCCCAGGAAATTTGGTGACGGGTGTATTTAGCATCGCTATACCGTTCAGTCCTTCTTCTCGCCATGTGGCACCCTTGTATGCATTCATGCAGACCTGTAGCTGCTTTCGCCTATATACACAACCTCGTATCCTGCGCGAGGAGTCGAGAATCCAAGGTGTTTTTTTTTTCCTCAGGTAAGAAGGGAAACGGGGGGGTCTCCTCAGCAAGCGTGGGTGTTCGTTGTCTGCACATGACACTTTTTACTCCTATTAGAATAGGAGTGGGGGGGACAGAAAGACTGGCTTGAGCCATTGATGAAGTGATCTCAGTCTCATGTTGTGTTAAGAAGTTTTTTCAGGTTTGGTGGATTACGTTGGAAACATTTGATGCCTTGTTGTTTAAGGACGGTATGCCCTCTGTCACTCCTGCCCTGAAGAAAAGTGGTGACCTCGCTTGGACCATCCGTTTTCTGTGGAGTTGGTCTTGACCAGTCGTGCTCTTCGTATGGCCGTGTTCACCAGGTTAGCTGGGTAGTTTTAAGAGCAGGAATTATGTCCTAGCTTGAGTGAGACGTTCAGTGATCCTTTCGTCAAGGAGTGTTACACAATTATCATCTCGTTGTTGATCATTGCCCGGAGTTGATGTTTGAGGTGTTAGAGTAGTAAGGGATGGACCATCCCGAATATAAAGGTTTCTGGTAAGGCTAGAATATGAAGGTCTTTTCTGACCCGGTCAGTTTAACGTCCAGGAATGGGATGATCTTTATTGTTCTCCACCAATAAATATTTTCACAAAAAATTTATAGTGAACATTTTCAACTGTTTACTTGTGTGGTGTGTGTTCATTTTTCCGTCTACTAGTATTCAGTAAGATGGTTGGGATCATATGACTGCTAATAGAGTCCAATGACGATAGATTCTGTGTATGCTCCTATTGGCTCAAGTTTGGTTCATGATGATGGTAAACCCGTCTTAACAAACTGTTTAAATCTTCTCGCTATTCTGTTGGCAAGACGTAGAAAGAAGTAAAAAGCATTCTTTTGTGCAAAAGCTGATCCTAGAAGCCGTTGAGCTCAGTTCGAGCAGTGGGCTTCCCATGTACACAGCTTAAAAACACCTTAACAACTGTGTTTACTTTTAGAGTGAAATTCACATTTTGCTGGTTTTCCATCGTACTACTCATAATCTCAAAAATGCAATACTATAACTTACACAGTATTGGCAAATTTTTGACAGTTCTGAAGGATTAGGTGTTGTTTTTATTACTTCCTACTGTCTTCATCAGACCGTCGGACACACAATTTCCGACAGACAGCCTGATGACAGTAGGAAGTGATAAAAACAACACCTAATCCTTCAAAACTGTTGAAAATTTGCCAATACTGTGTAAGTTCTAGTACTGCATTTGTGAGATTGTGCACACAGCTTATAGACAATTAAAAAGATGTAAAACATGCACGAAAAGAACTGACATTAAAAATATTGTAGCCCATAAAGTACACTCAACCCAGTGGTTTACGTTTCCTACTAACTAGACTAAAATACTGCTTGCATAGCTGTGAAGTATAATATGCATAATTGTGATAGGGGTCCAATCATTTGGGAGAGCCCTGGTCTAGTTGTTACTCAATACCTGTTTGCATAGCTGTTTGATAAAGGATTGTTGAGATTCTACACTGATCAATAAGATCAATGGTGGTAGATTCTGTGCTCCTAAACTGTTTAAATCAACACTGTGAAGAAGAATTAAGATTGCGTAACTGTATGATAAGGGCTCAGAAGGGTACTGTCAATCGGGTTCAAGGTTCGTTTTTGCAGTTTCACAGAAATTTCTTCAAATCTTGCTAGCGTAGCTGTTTGATAAAGGATCGTCAGGATTATATAACTGCCAGTACGGTCCAATGATTGGGAGATTTTCTGTCCGCTTCTTAATTGTGGGCATCAAGAAGTTAGCCAAACAAATAGCGCCATCGTGAGTGAGGTGAAGCCCATCAGACAGGAACTTCTGCCATGACTATGCACAAACCAAGACAAATTACAATTTTAAATCAATACATAATAGAATGTCACATTTGTTCAACCATCCCGAAAAGACAATAAGAGGTGTTCCTGAAAAAATTATCACGAAAATTATTACAACAGCTCTCTCAACATAACAAACCTTCCAATGGAGATTCGACTCCTTATATTCAAAGATGAATTTTTTCTGCGAGATGGTATTAAAACAGAGTAGACAGCTGGAAGCACGTAGTGTGAAAACACTTAAGTGTTCCAGCTACATGACAAGTTGAAGAGTTCACGATTTGCTGAGAACCAAGTTAAAATATGGGTTAAATTCCACTTGAATTGCCATTTTCTACAGCAAACATGCAGCTGCACACTGAAAACTATAACTATAACGCAAATCTTGTAAATCAACAATTACTCTTTGGAAACATTTTATTATGCCATGTCAGGGAAATTAAATTTTTCACGATCTTGGATTCCTTTAAAAATTCTGCTCTCGCCTACAGCAAAAGCAACCCTCCAAGACCGTCGAGGGGCCATCCCCACAAACTTCACAAACCGTACGCTCGCACCCTGTTGCGTGACTCCTTCTTCAACCATAGGTTATTAATGCCTGGAATGCCCTTCCCCGTGAAGTTGTGTGTGCTCCAGCTTGAACTCCTGTAAGGCTAGGCTGGATCGCCTGGCAGCTTGAACTTTTTCCCTTCCCACCTCATAATTTTATCACTCTGGTGGTGTATTTTTATCATGTTATGTTAAATATTTTTAAATATTTGATAGGTCACTTCTGTTCTACTGTTGAAATTCTTCTATAAACAGAGCTCCACAAAGCGATGAACTTTCGGTATCGTATGCATTAGGTCTAGATCTGATGTTGATAATGACATTGGTCAAGTCCAGGCTCGTAACCAGACCACCGCCACACAACATGCGGTGGGTAAAAATGAACTGTAAAAATGAACATTGTCCCAAAATGAACTGTACTGTTCGGTTTTGGCATTACAGCTTTTTTTTTTAATTTCCAGTGCATATATGTTAAATTTGTTTCCTTTAGTTCCACAACGTTGTCCGACAAGAAAAGCAAGCTGGTGAATGGGAATGCACTTTAACTAGAAGGTGATTTGATTAAAAAAAAGTAAAAAATGTCATGTCCAAAATGCAAACAAAGTAGGAAAATACAGTAAGAAAAAAGCATAAGAACTGCGCAACCCCTGCCTTAATCGAAAAGAATAGTCAAGAGACAAAGAAACTTACAGGATCTCTTAACATGTGGGAATGTATGTCGGCAACATCAACATTAATCTTGAAGCCGGTGGTAACACAAGCTTTTGCCATTTCAGCTGTTAACTGGCTGCTCTTAGCGTTGACTGTGCCTGAAAGGGTAGGCAGAAAGTTCAATTATTACAATCAAAATTTAGAATTACTGTACATAAAAAAAATCTGTGAATTTTAAATTTTCTAAAAATAATGCAGAATGAGTTAAAATTCCAGTATCACTAGCTATGAATGGAGTCAAAGTACCGTAATTTTGTCATCCACTGGGCACCAACCCACTCCAATGTTGGTCGCCACTCGCCTTTGGGTGAATGAAAGCCAGCAGTTGGCAAGTTGAATTTTAGTCGTATTTGCCAAAATGGCTACTAACGAACTGAGGCTGACAATGAAAAAGCGATATCTTGGGTGCCTTCGATCTTGCCTCTGGCTCGGTGTTGTCTTTAACTACATTATTCTATACCATACCGTACAAGACACTAAATGATTTGTAAATCTTGTGCCAAGATTTACGAGGACTACACAATAATGTTTCTGCAATACTGGGTTTAAAGAAAATTATACACACACAATACATGCATAACTGTGATAGAACCATTCAGTGTGTAAGGTGTATTGAATATGTGGTGATTAGAAACTAGAAAATGGCAAGTGCTTTGTAAGGTCTACCAGCAAAGTGACAACTACTGCTGATTAATATTTGAGATGGTTGCTGTGGACAAAATTCCAAGTGTTCAATCCAAATTTTTGCAGAAATCAGTAGTTTTCTGATAGGCCTTCAACAGACGGCAACACTCCGTAAACTAAGTTATTAGGAAACACTAGCACGGGCTCTCAGCTGCTCGCTAAATGTTTTACTGTGTAGTCCAAATCTCTTTCAAACGTCAAATTCTGTCAACGTGAAGTGAAAATATCTTCAATTTGATTTACTACCGATTTATTAGGGTTTTTTCTGCCGATCCTGATTTCGAAAACACTGGTAACCGGTAGTCACAGTGGTATTTAAAAGGCATCTTAAAAAC
>JAHWFP010180880.1:0-31772 GCA_023313725.1 Lithobius niger | reverse complement strand
GTCGCAGACAGTTGCAGAAAGTTCTGCCTCTGGGTCAATATGATCGTAAACCAAGTAAAAATGCCAAAAAATCGGTAATTAGCATTGGTTAACATTCATGACAAATACTCACAGTTCGATTACACAGAACTAAAAGTCAAAGGTTTTCACCTTAAAACTTGGCAAATTTTCGGCAACCTTTACTGGTTGACTTCTACCGGCAGTTAAGCCACTAACACCCACACTCGCAATCCTTCCAAACCCAACAAACTTCCAAAATTCCCTCCTCATTGTGATGGGATGAGGAGGGAGTTTTGAATTTTGGAAGTTCGTTGGGTTTGGAAGGATTGTGAGTGTGCGTGCTAGTGGCTTAACTGCCTGAAGAAGAAAACCAGTAAAGGTTGTTGACAATTCGCAAGTTTTAAGGTAAACCTTTGAAAACCGTTGATTTTTGATTCTGCGTGATCGAACTGTGAGTATTTGTCATGAACATTAACCAATGCTAATTACCGATTTTTTGGCATTTTTACTTTGGTTGACGATCATATTGACCCAGAGGCAGAACTTTCTGCAACTGTCTGCGACACCAATTTGTCATTTCCGACTAAGGGCGCTACTTCCATTTCTCTATATATTAGCACCGGTGTCAGCTTTATGCTTTCTATAGTTTTGTCGCAATTGCTCAAAAACGGAGAAAAACGAGCACATCCAAGAAGTAATCTCATCAGGGGAACTTCCCAGAGTGCACGCGCCGAAAAACAACTGATGATTTGCACTCTTCGTGCCGAAAATACAACTTGACAGCGTTAAGTGTGATCTCTGTTTTCTTCACAACAATTTTAAAGAAAATTTTATACACTTGGAAACACTCCCACCACAGGCAACAACAGCGTAGTCGTTCTGCTTCTGTTGATTCAAAATCATCGAAGTCGAACATTCTTACTAAGGTAAAATGCAGCATCGATCTTTAAAAGAACACATTGCTGCTGGCAGTAGAATTGGATAAAAATCCAATAATCAACTGCCAAGTGAAAGAACAAAGCATCTAATAAGACAGGATTCTTTCGGAAGTTCTGGAACTTAAACATGAAACCATTAATAAAAAGTGCAATGATAAATTAAAGAAAATTGCAAAACTAAAGTTTAGCAGGGTTGGTGTTGTCCACTGACCTATTGGACAAATTCAGCACTTACTGAAGGTTAGTATTTTGCAGATAGTAAGAAACGAAAATTTTAACACTGATTACAATTAGTTTTTACTATCCTAAAATACTTACCTTCAATAGAACCCACCCTTCCTCACCACTTTTGCCGAACCCTCAGTTTACCGTGTGAAACAAGGGTCAAAGTGAAGTTTTTTTTTTTTAATTAATTTCTTTTGAGCCCTAAGTCAGCCGAAGCAATTTAATGCTTATTTGGTTGAACCGGCTAAATTTTGAACATTGCCAGACATTTAACAAAGAAGAACTCTCTGGTAAAGGCAGGTGCCAACCCGAGGATTTGATCCAGGAAACCTCTGATCATCGTAGGGGCTGAAAGACTGTCCAGAATTTGCCAGAATAGTTCCCATAGCCGCTGAAGGAGCATGGTAGTCTCTCGTCATACCCTGGCCGACGGTCCTGGTGGGGACTTTGCCAAGGTCCTCTTTCCAGGGGTTCGACCAGATCCGCAAACTCCAGCAACCAAGCTGAGCTCTCTCACCGCTCAACCACGATGACCACGAAGTGAGAGCAAAGGCCGCTATATTGTATTGATATATACAGTGCCTCTAGCGCTCCTAGTGGGAGACGAGCTACACTCATTTCATTGCGATTTAAAACATTGATTGGGTTTTAAATTAGGGCATTTAAAGCAAAATCGAAGCAATTAGCACATACTGAAGGTAAGTATTTAGGATGCTAAAAACTAATTTTAATCAGTTTATTAAAGTTTTCGTTTTTTTTTAAGCTACCATGAATGCTTGTGAATGAGCCCACATTTAAACAAGTTCTTACATGGAAAGTAGATACAATTCTTTTTGCGGAAGGAGGGTGTTGCATCCATCCAATGTTTGATCAGTCGGCATAATTAAACAAATTTTTTTTAGTTGGAAAACTAATTGGTCAGGTTACCTTGCCTAAATCTCAGTCTGGCAGATAAGTGAAGGCCATGCGACGTTTGCTGATAAGGAGCCGGATAAGATTTTTTGTTGATAAGTTAACTTCAAAACAATGCCATAATTGTTACGTGAATGGCAAAAACGAGCGAAGAATGTCAAGCATATTGATGGTGGTCTACCTGTCTTTTTTTTTCTATTGTAGTAGAATGAACAGGATCAGACTGGCCGTTTATTTAGAAACCAAAGATGCTTGCTGTAATGTAATAAAAGCCAATTTCGGGAAAATTCTGCAAATTTGCTTTACAGCCCTACAATAACTTTAGCAATCATAGGATTTTTCTTGCATAAAAGCATGTTCCTTCTACCATTCACTATGAGGGGGTGGGTGGTTCTCAAGCATTCCTGGCAGGGCACAACTAGGTTTTACCTCCAAGTATGACACCATTGCCATCATGTTGTTGCGATATTCGTCCACAGGGACACCTTGGATAGGGTTTAAAGTAGGATCACTTGCATCGTTGGCACCAAGGAATATCACAAATACTACGATCCGGTTGACATTGGAGGAATTGAATAGCAGTGGAAGTAGCTGGCGACAGTTGCGGGTAGTGTAACCCGAAAAGCCTCGATTCAGAACATCAACTTTCCTGGATTAAAACAATTCAAATGTGTTAACAGTTTAAATAACTTTCATACTTTTCAAGAAGGAAAAAGGTTCATTACAATACAGAAAAATTAAACTGATGATTAAAGTGGTATCCATGGTTTGAAATAAAGGAACGCAATGGTAAAATTTGTGCCATTGGATCCCCTAACAACGCTTAACTGCCATATTATTAATGATGGCTCAATGCAAAGTCTTAGCTGGTACCAGGGTTGGTAAGTTTTTAACCGGTTTTTACCGTCTTTTTACCACTTTGGCCAAAAATATGGCAAAAAGCAACTTGAAATTGAATTTAATATTTGCCAATAGACAAATATTGGTAAATTATAAAAGCTCCCCTTGAAAACTTCACATCGAATACTTTAAAAATTCTTATTCACTTCTACGCTTATACCTTTCATACGCTTATTTTCACAGTAAAATATATTCTTTTCACAATATCTATGAAAATGTATGCAACTGACTGTCGAAAATTTGCATAGATATTGTGAAATGAATATATTTTACTGCGAAAATAAGCTTGTGAAGCAGCTTGTTGGTTTTTGCCACTAATAGCCGGTAAAAACCATGCTTTGCTACTGTCCCGGCAAAAACCCAACCCTGGCTGGTACTTTGCTAAGTCAAAGCGAAGCCTACGTCTAGCTCAGACTCACTTTGATATCTGTAACGAAATCTAGTTCCAGACTAGGCAAAGTAAGGCTTTGACATAAGTTTGATGTTATTGGTTAAGTAATGCATATAAAGATGAGAGAGACTTTTTTGAATGACGGTAGGCCGACGAAGATAATTTATGGCTAGAAGCAGACTTGGTGGCAATCCATTCATTGGTGCATTTGGCTTTGACGGATGGCATTACAGATGATGACGGCATCACGGAAGTGTTCCGATGACCAAATTCAGCAATCGCACGATCCATCATCTTGTTGACGTCGCTGTGGGAAATGAGCGGACGCCTCAGGAGGAGTAGGAGGAGACGTCCAAAGGTTGATTAGGTGAGTGTTGAGCGGCCATTAACCGTTTGTGATAACGACGAAGTTGTATGTAAGCATTACGGGCGACTTGGAAATCTGCTTCAAGAGAAGAGATGTGAAAACTGGAAGTTGGCAAATGCTGACCGCCTTGTAGTGGAGAAGATATAGTAGGGATGGCCACATCTTCGACGGCATTCGCATTTGCGGTGAGAGATGGTTGGACGAGTGCGGGAGCATCAGAGTTGAATACGTGTACAGTCAAGGGCATGAGAGGAATCTCCATAACCTCGGCGGGCAGGTCGGACATCTTTTTTCTCCAAGTGTTGTGGCTGTAAGATCTTCAGGACGAATGTCGGGAAGCAGACCGACGTGGACACGCTCTGGAGGAAAAATGATGGCCAAACGAATACGCGAATGGGGCTGTGCAGAATGGATGCGCAGTCGGGTTAAGGCACTGGCGGTTACTGAGCAACGAAAAACATCCACGGAGACAGCATCGTTCGAGGAACTGATGCAAAAATTAACAGGTTATAGTTTTTTTCCAGCACCAAGAAAACTAAATAAAATAAAATTAAAAAAATACTCCAACAACGCAATGAGCACTCAACTTCGGATGTTGCCCACGCACGAGTATTTTGTCAGTTTCCAAAGATATTGTAGCCTCCTCCATGTTTGGCTTCAAGTTTCGCCTGTCGTGTTGTGCACCGCAAGAATTTCGAACTGGCGCTGCGATCGGTCGGAACACATTCGAGCTTACGGGTAGCCATACACGATTCGTCAATCTTGAAGAGATTAGTTGGTCCAAGGTGCCACTACACAGTAAAAATAAGTGTTTGGCCGAATTTTTTTTTTTATAAGTAAAAAAAAACAAAAACAGCTAATCAAAATTTTGAACCAGTGATACGTTTCATTTTGTGCCACAGTCTTGCTAATCAATTTTTTTGGGTTAAATTGTAAGCTATTTATGCTATCTCATTGAAGACGTTGAAGAACCAACAATTACGAAACTTGTTCACGTGCAAGCACTAAAACCGTACAAGCTACGAGAAGCCTTCCTTGCAAACAAAGAAGAAGCCGTGGATGAGAATCCTGAAGTACAGTCAAACGCTGACAGCCATGAGGAAAATGAAGAAGATGAAGTCGTCGTTGACACTTTTATTGAGCCACCAAGGGAAGAAAACCATGAAATGATAACACTTAGAAGTGGCCAACATATCAAGAAACCAAGCAGATTTGAAGATTATGTTTTGAACATTGAATAGAGTCGAAACTAGAAAGAAATGGCTTAGTTGTCTTCCTTCAGAAGACAGAGGCAATTGTAAGCTATTTTTATAGTTATCGCATTTAATTCGTTATTTTATTATCATATTCGCTAATTGCATTTCTTATGTTTCGTATTTTTATGTGTTCACCTTTTCCTACGACCCTGTAGCGCCTATGGCGCCATCTGTATGTAGTTTCTGTAAATAAACACTGTCTTCAACCTGACAAAATCAAGCCCTGCGTGTTTGTATTTGTGAGTTTCATCATGGATTGCAGGACTGGACCGCCAAATTGAAATTGTTATGAAGAGAATCGTTATGTTATGAGAGTATCGTTATAAACGGGGGATAACACATGCATTTTTTACTATTTCTTCCTATTTTATAAACTGTGTAACGTAATTAAAGTGTATAGTCGAACAAAACATCATCATACCTTTGCAAATTATCTGCAATTGTACTTCCCCAGCAATCGTGATAGCTAAATGAAAACTAAACACAGAAAGGTGTTAGGTTTCATATCCGCATTCTTTCAACTTCTCCGTTACTATTTTGATTTAACTTACTTGAGTAATAGAATCGCCGAATAAAATAACTTGAGGCCAGGCTCCAAACACGGGACTTGGATCTCCATTCATTTTGAACTAAACAGAGAAAATTAATAAGAAAATAACGAATCTTGTAATCCTATCGAAGCCACCATCACAAGTTCTAAAAGTCCGCCAAATGGTTTGAGTTGTGTGGGCCCCAGCGAAACAGGTCCATCGGTCCCAGAAACAGAAAACTGAATTTCGTGTAGTTTAAGCTGCTCTCGTTCCCAGGAACCTTGGCAAAAGCAGCGTATATGAAAGTAAGGACAAAGTTAAAAATGTAGTTCATAGGATAGGGTACCTCCAAATGCTACAAATTATTAACAGCTGTGTCAAGTGGCCTTACTACTAATGTCTAGACCTACCCCTGCATCCTGCCCTGCCCTGCATACACACCTAGCAAATGTGCTGCGTTGCAATAAAGATATTACAAGGACTTGCAGGCCTAGGGAGGATGCTGCTTACTCCACCCGTCCACAACTTGGTGGTGTGGGACCTTTAAGTTAGGACCCATACGCATGGTGACGCATATGTTGCATTGACAGCTAGGATGATTATTTAAACTTAAATCTAACTTAAACTACATGCCAGAACTGCTTTTGCTGGTTTGCTTTGGGGAACAAATTTAGGAAAATGAAGCTTACCTCACCAAATTCCAGGACTGGCTGTTAGACCAATTTTCTGAGGTGGCAGCTTGAATAGCAGCCGAAACCAGCCGAGGTAGACGTTGGAGCTGCGTTTTCTTGTTCGGCCAGCAAGGGAAAAGTTTGACTACCCGTTCTTGGATTTGGACGTATTTGTGTGATTTTAAGGCCATGATATGGGTGAAGATTTGTTTGCAAGTGTGCCACATCGAAAAGCATTCTACAAAAAGTACATTTTCTCCAAATGCGAACCTCCATGACTTAAAAAACGCTGCTCCACCGGTTCACATACTGCCGTCTCCCAGAAAACGAATCGTGCAAGATTATCCATCAATGGTATCTGATCACTCGTACTCGCACAGATGAGAGAATGGCATTGGTGCCTCTCTGAGTAGCCATATATATAGTCTTTCTTCCAGTCGGGTGGTGCTTTGGGCATCCTCCTCAGCCTGCAAGTAGCTAGGATGTTAGGAGCTTTGTCCTGTACATCTTCATCCAGGTCGTTGTCAACATCCTCGCCCGTTTCACCCTCCGGACCCTCAGCGATAGTTTCCTCGTTGTCCTGCTCACCTTGACCCGCAGTTTGCTCCCCTTCTCTGTCGCTCTGCTATCACTGGGGGAACATATTGGTCCATGACGTGAGGATGGAAGCAGGATTCCATGTCCGCAGTGTTCATCATTCTAACTTCCGATGCATCGTTGGTGGCAACCAATATGTGACGGGAGATTTCTTCTTCATAACCCAATAAGGGGATTTGTATTTGGCAACTAGTTTCGCCGAGAATCCTGGTTGCGCTTTGGACCTCGAGTGGTTCTTGATCTTTGCATGGCCATATTATTTTCAAAGCTTTATTTCTATCCCGTCATAACAGCTGGGTGCTGCAACAGCATCTACTGTTCTGTTTCGCTTTCAATCAATATGCAACCGTATACAATTTTTAACTAAAACGTACGTTTTTAATGTATACTTCTAGATTTATGTGTTTTGTTGACTGTTGACTGGTTATGTTGTGCTGTGGTGACTGGTGGTGTGTTATTGTTACATAATAAATACATCATTATTTTTCTACCCTCCCCCCCCCTAAAATGCCTTGCTCCTCACTGACCCGTCCTCTAGGCACCACTGCGATCTGTTGTAGTCTTGCATATTGCAGTCTTGTAGTGTTGTAATCTTGTGTATTCCTAGATGCCAAGCCTGATGATGATCATGGCAGCAATTCAAGTTGGTGTAACGAAGAGACTTGGGCACGTACAGATGAAAGTTTCCATCGATCCTTCCTCTGTCTGGAACGTTCAGGTCTTTGTAATAGAGTAGGCCTTCTCCATCAAAAGCGTACTCCTCTAGCACCCTCACTAAGAAGTTGCCTTTCTTTCTTCCCCCCTGCTTAACTCGGTTTGAAGAGTGCTTTGCAGATTCTGGCAATCTCTGGGTCTTGCCTCTGTTCCTCCTTCAATTTGTTCTGAAGATCCACAAATGGGTCATCCCCATGGTTGAACTTAGAAATGTGGGTTGGTCTCTGGTGAACTGTAATCCTGGAAGTGACTGGAGGAAGTGCATTTTCACAAGCGGGTTCCTGGATAGTGCATCCACAACGACTTTCTGCTTGCCAGACTGGTGTATAACCGTGAAGTCAAACATCTAAAACTTGATTGCCCAGTGTGCAGAGCGTCCCGTTGTCTTGTTGTTAGACAACCCACTTGAGCGCTTCGTTGTCAGTGATCAACAGGAAATGTGCTCCGTCGACATAATGCCTCCATTTCTCCACCGCTTCCACAGCCGCAAGAACCTTTTCACCTTTTCGAAAGAGGTCCACGCCTTCTCACTATCTTTCAGGGTCTGGCTAAAAATCGGTGACTGTATACCATCCCTCCGAGACCTTGGTCCGAGGCATCCGATTCGATGAAAATTCCCTTGAGAAATCAGGTAGTTCCATGGCCTTGGAATTCAGCAGCTTATCTTTCAGGGATTGAAAGGCTTTTTTGTGTACTTCCGTCCACTGGAGTGGTTCATCTTTTTTAAGTAACAGCAAAGGATCAAATGAATTTCCTGAAGAAATTGGTAAATCCTGGGAATTCTTGCACCTTCTTCCTGTAGTTAGGACGAGGGTAGTTTTTCAAGGAAGTGGACAGTGTTCTCTGGTTTACTCGAGCCCCTTTGCTGACTTTTGAGTCCAAGGTTTGACACTAAACATCCTTGCTCTTCATGAATTCCTGCTTTTTTGAAGAGTTTGAAGATAGTAGCCACCCGTGAAGGTTTAGCACGCTGGAGTTTGGTTCCTTTCTGTTGTGATAACAGATCCTGTGTTTGAATAAGACTTCTTGGAGTGTCTATGACAAGGCTTAAAGTTGAGGGAACCACACTGCTGATGGCCAGTTTGGAGCGACAGTAGGAATAGGCCTTGAGACTAAGGGAGCAGCTAGAATGGAGGGAACAGCTACGAATTGAAGTTTGAAGTTAAGGGAACATCGGTGCATCTACTGCTGTTGCTCGCTCGTCCAGGACTAGACTGATGAAGTGAGGAATTCTGGCATTGTGCCTCGTGACAAATAGGTCGATCATTGGGGTGCCCCAAATGTTGAAGAGATATTCGCAGATGGATTTCTTGGGGGTCCACTCGGCTGGTGGAGAGTCTGCAATCATATTCCGGTTGCCTGGAATGTGGAGAGGTAGAATGGTTGTGTTTAGTTTATGCAGAGATGGAATATTGATGAGGTTATTCATCCCTCTTTTCAAATGTAAGCTACAGCAGTTGTGTTGTCTGCTTAAACTTGGACGATTTTCCCTTTGACCAGCTGTTGGAAGTGATGGAGGGCTTTGAGTACAGCTTTCAGTTCTAGGACATTGATGTGGTCTTGATCCTGTTGCGACCAAAGTCCGGAGGTCTCGTGATGGGCTACATGTGGTCCCCAACCCTCCTGAGAGACGTTGGTTAGTGGCAGGTCTGGTAGGGGCTCGTGGAGTGGAACAGACTGTGAGAGAGTTTGGATGTCTGACCACCAGAGGAGAGTTTCCATTGGAAAGCTTGATGTGATGGAAGCTTTAGGTCCACATGATCTGGCTGATATCCCCAGGCGTCTATGCGGTAGTGGTGAAACGGTCTGGTAGTCCACCTCCCATAGGGAACAAGATTCATCATGGAGTCCATCTTACCGATATGGGAGTTTAGCTCCTTGAGAGAATGATGGGAATGTTGACTGAAGTGGCGTGCGTGAAGTGTGAAATCTTCCATCCTGTCTGGAGACAGCATCACTGTTGCAGATTTTTGGTTGAATGGGACTCTAGAAAGATGAAATCCTGGGCTGGGCCGTGTCTTGACTCCTTTACATTTACACCGAAACCAAGCCGGTTGAGAAGGTTGACCGTTTTGTCCTGGTGGAAGGCCAGCTTCATTGGGTCTTAGTTGTTTAATAACCAGTCGTCCAGAAAGGCAGTTGCTTCTATTTGGTTTTGATGAAATCTCGCCAGAATTGGTTTTAGTATGAAGGTGAAGATTCTGGCAGTTGCGTTCAGGCCGAAAGACAGGCATTGGAATTTGTAAACCTTGTGGCTGAACATCAAACGAAAGAAGTGTTGGACTAATGTGTGGAGTGGTACGTGTAGGTAAGCATCTTCTAGATCTACAGAGGTTGTCCAGTTGTCCCTTTTCAGGGAAAGACGGATTGATTCCAGTGTTTCCATCTTGAAATGATTGTTTGCCATAAATTGATTGACATTGAAGAGTGATCTTTTCTCCTCCGGATTTCTTTGGACGTAGAAAAATGGAGCTGTAGAACCCTGGTCCCAAAGGTTGGCAGCATGCTTTTCATCAAGAGATCCAGAATTTCGGTTGACAATTTCCAGGGTGGAGATGGCACAAGTGGTGGCTTGGTGGTAAACGGGCAAAATCCGTCTTGAACGATTAGAGAGTTGGATGTTAGATTTTTCCAGGGAGGGAGAAAATGGAATTTTTTTTATTTGCCTTACACCAACAATTCAATAAAGTGAATATCCCTCGGTTCCAATTAGTCTGCATAACGAAGTGCTACTATAATTAATAGAATTGGGCAGATGTTACACAGATTTTTAAAGCAAAGTGATGCAGCTTAGCCTTTCCAAATCCACCACGCAATAGTTCGTATGGTACACAATATTTTATTGTACATTACATTCAAAATTCAGATGTTTAGCTCATCATTGTACATTAAAAACAAACAAACAAACAAACAAAATAAGGAATTATGCAGAACATTCGTACGTGGGATGTTTACAATAAATACAGCCTAGAGCTAGGCTGTATAAGCATCCACTCATATATTTCCTCCTGTTGAGAAGAATGGGAAAGCACCAAATTGGCTGTTAATGGGAGTCTTTGGAGATGCGCAAATGTACATGAAATCGTCTGATTGCAGATGTGTGCGATTCAGCGTTGGCTCGGAGGCACTGCGGTGAATCTTGGGAAGAGAACGTACTAGCGATTCTAACGATGCAAGAATCTAAAAAAAAAAAGAAAACAACAATTGTCGTTAACTTTATAATAATCTATTATAAAGGGAAGTAAGGCTAAATGGTGAAATCTTCAGAACAATTCACTAAAGAAAACTAATTCAGGCATCAAATTTTTTGACAGATTTAGCAGCAGCTTTTCCGATCAGCTCTATTAAAATGAATTGTGAGTTAGTGGAAGTCTGCTGATTCAAAAACATCAATTTACCAGGGGTACCTGCTTGAAATTGGTTTTTATTGCCTAAACAAAAATACGCATTACATGTAAATTTATAGCATTCCCTCTTGGAATGCAACTCCCAAAGAAGAGAAACTTCTGGCCCTACGGCTTACAAGCTAGGTAGCCTCACTCAGTGCGCATGTGTGGCACCCTCCTCCCAGGTATATAAGCGGCTGAGCCAGTCAGTCCTCTTTCAAATATTTGCATATCATGGTGGATGCAGAGGGGAGGTTGGGCCGGGTACAGATAATGCATATTTTAGTTTAGGCAATACAAACCAAATTCAGCCAGGTACCCATGGGTAAATTGATGTTTTTACATGCCGACAAAAATATTCCTTACCTGCAAATGTATAGCAACTTCATCACTTACGGTGGTGGGACCACCATGATGAGTGCCCCAGAGCTCCTAGCTGGCACCCCCTGAGCTGCGGACTCAGTGAGCCGCTGACCCAGTGAACCTGGAGCGAAGGTGCCGAATGGCCAAGGAAGCAGCTGCTGAGCAGTTCTTCAGTTTGTGGAGATCATTTCAGGGTTTGAAGAATGAAGACGAAATCTCTAGAGCATTTTTAAAGGTGAAGAGATGTTGGAGAAGCATAAAGCATGCAGGATGGCATGCAAGGAATGTCTTGAACAGGTAAGGCGACTGAAAAGAAAAGCTGCATGAAGAGGCTTACAGGTTCTGGGGTAAAAGATGAAGACTGCAGGTAGAGTCGATAGTGCGACCGGCCAAATGACCTTCAAAATTTGCGAGTTTGAAGAACGGGTCTTGTAACACTTGCTGTGTCCAGGCGGTCCAAGCAGTGGTAGAGAGGATGGGCTTCTGAGAAGACTTCCGTGGTGAAAATGTTGTGAGTCTTTTATAAGGTGGCATCAGGAAAGCTGAGTATTTCTTTTCTTTTTCTTGGTGAAATAACTGTGATGAAATCAATCCTGTAACTGTCGTTGTGAATGAGGAATCAGGTGATGACTTAAAGGTGAAAGGTTTCAATTGTCATGAAGAATTGTAATTTCAGGAAACTTGAAGGTACGAGAAACAATGAAGGACACATTTTTGGAGGAAAGACGTGATGGGCTACGTAAAAACACGACAGTTTGTATACCTAGGGAGATGAGGAATTTTTTTGGTTGATCACAAGGGAAACCGTAGTCTCGGGAGCAGTGGAAATCCAGGAGGAGAATGTTGAGTCTACGGTTTCTGGAGAATGAGGCCAAGCATGGATCTTGGAGGTAAAGATGCTTCTGAAATGAGCGCAGCAAACTTTCCGGTGGAGAAATTCCATGGTAAAATTGATAAATTTCGGGTTGTCCGTGGCCAAAAGTCTTGAGAAGACAGATAAAGGCTGACATCCGACTGCATATGAAGTCCCGGTGGGGAAATTCTCCTTCCCACAAGAACGTCACAAGTAAGACTCGAGTCTTGAACTTTGACGAAAGCAGGGGATTAACATCCTGAGATGGATTTATGTTTGTTTTTGAACAAAAGTAGGTGGTGGCTCGGAATTACGATTCGCACCGTAGATGAAGGAGAAATGACGTTTAGTTGCTGGATTTTTTACGGAGTACTCGGAAACCGAAGGCAGCTTCTTTGGCATTCACTCTGCACGAGGTGCTGTACAGTTGCTCGGTAGCGGTATCAAAGATTTGAAGTATTTTGGGATAAATGGGAAGAGAATCGGCTGCGTCATCATACTGCCAAATGGGATAAGAGTTGAAGGAGTCATTTGGAAGTGTTGTGAGGCCGTAGCCCAGATAGCTTTAGCACCATCTTCAAAGAACCGTGCATTTAATGTGTCTAGAACTTCCTCGGTTGAGACGCGACTTGCAGAGGAGGAAGGTGTCTGTGGTTCCCATGGAATTTTGAGGGTCTAGTGAAGTGAGCATGTCGGGAGCCTTCGTCCTCAAGGGAAAGCGAAGGGTGTTTAGAGCAGATTGAAGCAAGTTCTATGTGACTGCTGTCCTCAGTACGCAAGAGAGGAACCGCTTGTTGTTGTGAAGGGAACAAAGGTATCCTGTTGCTTAGTGGTGTTGGTGCAGAAGCGATTCGTTTCACTAGAGGAGCCGCCAACGAAGGATGACGCCGCTTTCGAGCGCTATCTTCCGTACGAAGTGCATTTATGTAATCCTTGGTGGAAAGCACACGTTTATAGCTGAAGGAGTGAAGGGCCTTCTTCATAAGCTGGTGAACTTTTTCATTAGAGAGGGATTCACCAGACTTAGAAACGGCCGTAGGACGAGTGTTGGAAGAACGAAGGGTCGATCGAGATGAAAGGCCCAAGAAAAATCGATGTGCTAAATGTAGCAATCGAATGAAACGAAGGCTGAGGATGCGTGTTCGAGCATCCTCGGAGCAGCAGTATGCAGTAAGTTAACAAGGGCGCAGTGGAATACTTTGCGAGCACTTCACTATTTTGAGACTAGGCTCAGGTTGGGTTGAGGAAGGTTGAATGTTATCAATGGCTGGCGGTGCAGATAGTGATGGCTTTTAACACGATACAATTCTTAGTTGGGATCCTGTAGTTTCCATATGTTACTTCTGTCGAGAAGTAGTTGAAGACTTACTTGGCTGATATGCCAAAGGTAAGAAGTTTTTTGAGGCATCGTCGTTTGTGACTTGAGAAGCAATTCAGGGGCCTTCTTTGCGCAATCTGTGCTGACCGCTTCCGTGCGTGACTCCAGTTGAAGCACTTGAATCTTGGGCCAGTCTTCTGGTGAGATTGATTTACACACCGGGTAAGGATTGGAGTAAAAGTTGCGATGGCGCTGGCACACTTGGTAAAGCTCGAGGGCAAACACCGTTAGGGAGCGTAACCTGGGGGAAACTAAGGTAGTTGGGGATCTGAAGAGCCTTTCTTGATGACAGAAAAGTTGAACACTGTTGCCACTTGGAAGAATGTAGGGAAGCACCTATGTCCGCAACACTGCATGAAGATCGGAGGAGGCAATCTTCCCACCAAGAGAAGCAGTGCGAAGACTAGCAACGGTTTCCCAAAGTCGCATCGGAAAGGCAAAGGAGAGAGAGAGAGAGTGGGAGAGGAATGGTGACAGTAACCTTCGTCTTGAAGTGGTATTTCGTGAACCTGTAGGTGGTTGTAGGAAATTCGGGGTGAAGTAGTAGTTTAAGAAACGAAGGCTGATGTAGACATAGTTATCCCAATGGAAAGAGATAATGTCCTGTTGAGGGTTTCTTTATCAGGAATGACAGTGAGAGTACTGGAAGAAACCGAATTTACATAATGCAGGGGGAATAGTCCGAGTAAAGATTCTTCTTGTGTCGCTTTTTTTTGTGTGCTGTGCTAATCCACAATTCAATATATGTTGTGTATATTATTAAACGGATGGATGGATTGATGACGAATACCCCTTCGGTATAACGAAGGATTAGAAGCAGAAGCTCCCCTTGCGGTATGGGGTCTCCCCCCTACCACACACACACTTCTTTCTACGGAAGGACAGCATCGGACGGTAGATCAGGGAATGATAATGGTCATAAACAAATGCTGTTAAGGAGAAGGCGTGTTACAGAGTCAGGAAAAAACGACTCTGATGGAAGACAGGAGCCCTGCAAAGGGAGCAAGGGATCTGAAGGACGAAGGAGTAAAGAGGAGTCGGCTAGCCGGGTTATGCCAGGTGTGCCATTGGAGAGTCTTGGTTCAGGTGAATTTATTTTTGTAGAAGTTGTGATGGGAATGGAGACTGAGTCGAAGGAGGGATCATCCTTGAGCGGTGGAGAACAGCCCAGCCAAGGGCAGTGAGCTTGCAAAGGAACGTCGCACGAAAGAAAAAGTCAGGTGTGGGAGGCGGCAAAGGACTGCTTGTTTGTTGGTGAGAAGCCGCAGAGTGACGAAGGATTCTGGATGTTCTTTGTTGCTCTATGTTTTATGGAGTGTCGTAGAAAGAAGAACGCTTCTTTGCTGCGCAGTCCTCTTCAGGAATACAGAGTATGAGAAGGAGGAACGTTCTTGGGATGTTCCTCCTCATTCACACTCTGTAACCTTCCCCTGTAGTGGAGTCGGCATCCGAAGGTAAAGGCTCCGTAACAGTGTGGGAGCAACGAGGAAACAGTGGCCAAGTTATGGGCTCTGGAAGGCTGCGGAGGTCCCGACAAAGGAGAAAAGGCGAGGGGCACATGGATGAAGGTGAAGGAGCTGGCATGAAGCACGAAGCATGTAGTCAAGCTGGTCACGGACATAATGTTCAGTGTGAGCAGAACAGAATGCCTATAGTGGCTGACGACTATTCCAGGGCCATCTACAGGCCATTCTTAGGCCATCAACAGGCAGCGAAGAACACCACGAAACGGTGGAACTTGGGCGTCACCAAAGGAGAGGAGGAATCTGGGCTTAAAGGGCAATTACATCCATTTTGACATGCATGCTTTACTTTTGGATCACTTACACAATGACTAAACACAAGAACTGCGGTAAGAATACGTTACGTACGTCCGACACAACAATTTAATTATTGCATCACCAAAACACGATACGGAGACCGCCATTGTTTTGCGGAAACGCGCAGAAATTAATGCCGACAGATGTCACTTTTCGATTTCGACTCGCAGCCGATTGAGATAGCTCTACTGGCTGTGAGAGCTAACTCAATTGGCTGCGAGTCGAAATCGAAGAGTGACATCAGTCGGCATTATTTCTGCACTTTCCAGCAAAACAATGGCGGTCTCCATGTCGTGTTTTGGTGATGCAATAATTAAATTGTTGTATCGGACGTACGTAACGTATTCTTACCACAATTCTTGTGTTTAGTTATTGTGTAAATGATCCAAAAGTAAAGCATACATGTTAAAATGGATGTAATTGCCCTTTAAACTAAAGCCCAGGCCATCAACAGGCGACGGACATCCAGAAATGGTGGAATTGAGCATCACCGAAGACGAAGGACGTCCAGAGATGGTGGAATTCGACGTCAACGAAAGCACCTGCAAGCTGGAGACTGGAGTCACCAGACGAAGGAGAATAAGTCGACGAAGGCGAAGAGGCCAAGTAATTGATAGGAGCACCGAAGGCAGAAGGAGCCGCCATGCCAAATCGCAATAATTTGGCACGTGGGGGGGGGGGGAGGACTGTCTTCACGGCGAAGGGTTCCAAATCCGTAATCCAATAGGGACACGAAGGAGCCGAAAATTAAAATCCAAAGGAAGCGCAAGCAAGGCACCAGCGAAGGCTGCAAGGATCTTGCAGGCAAAGGGCATTGGGTCTATGGCTCCAGATAAGCCGCCGAAAAATGCCGAAACCTCCAGTAATGGAGGTAAAGAGGTACTAAGTGAAGGAGGCGAGGAGGTCACCCGGGTTAAGCTCTCCTTCGGTACACCCTAGGAAAGAGGGGGCCTTTTATTCCTTTCATATTGCCCTAGGTGAGAAGGAGCGAAAGAAGGCACCAGCACTTCCAATGATATCTTTGGAACAGGGAGCACGACCACGCATGTGAGCCGCAGAGAAGAGAAAGATGAGGAGACCGGCTCAGGTGCTTGTATACCCTGGAGGAGTGCACCGTGCATGCGTACTGAATGAGGCTGCCTAGCTGGCAGGCCTTACGGCCAGAAGGTTCTCTTCTCTGGGGAGTTTCATTCGAAGAGGGAATGCTATAAATTTGCAGGTGATCTATATTTTCGTCAGCATATATTATTATTATTATTATTATTATATACAGTCCAGCGAAAGCTAAAAGCTTGTTGCCGGTAGCCATAAGAAACTTATGGGTGGAATACATATTTGTCAAGGCGATTTTTGAAGGTGCCTACAGTTCCACAGTTACTAAGGATTTTAGTAACCGTTTTAGCCTACCGTTCCAGTCATTAATAGTCTTAACAGAGAAGAAGTTCGGACATCTAGTTGAACAGAAGACTGCATAATCTTGAGTTGATGTCCCCTCGTCCTGCTTCCAATGCACAGCTTGAAATATTTTTCTTCGGTACCTCTGTCAAACAATTTAAAGGTTTCAACAAGGGAACCACGAGTACGCCTTTTGCCCAAGGTAGTCAAACCCAAAACACGGCAGCGTTCCGGGTAGCATAGGTGAGCCGTTTGGTTGCACTTCTCTGTACCCTCTCAAGCAGCTCTGTATCCTTTTGTAGCCACGGCAACCAGCACAAGTTTGCGTATTCAACATTCAGCCAAATAATTCCCTTGTACAGGAGATTGAAAGAGTCGGTATCGAGTTTTGGTAGACTCCTACCAATGTGTCCTATTGCCCTAAAGGCATTAGCAGCAGCAGTTGCACACTGTTTAGAAACGCTTAAGGTCTCGTAAAAAGATTATTGTTGAGGTCTCCGAATTCCAGAATACCCAATGAAAATCGAATAAATTTTTATTTCTGTTACCAAACATTAAAAAATGATTCTCATTAATAGAAGTGAGTTACCATTAATAAAATTCAATTAGCGGCTCAGTTTCCTGGTGATTAGAGTTGAAGGTTTACACAGTTTTAGCAGATACGAGTAGAAGTACTTTTGAAAAAAGGTCTCTTTATTAGGGCTACACAAAGTATTGGTACCGATCCTTCTGGTACTGGAAAGACATGGTATCGGCTAGTGCATCGGTAAAACGCTTACTTTCTTAAAATACTTACCCGGTACCAGTACTTTACATGCTTTGCAGTTTGGAAATGCTTCCCGTCCCAACCTTTAAATTTAATGCATTTAGGTCCTTGCAATGATGCACCCTTTTCCAGTTTTCTCACAGTTTGTCTCCGTGACCAATGGCAAGTTCTACGCGGGAAGGCGGGGGTTCCTACCGGTATTTTATGATGGGTAAAAACTATTTTTACGGGTAAAACCCCGTTTTTACTGCTATCCTAAAATACTTACCTGTATTTCACATGTTGACTTTGTCACACCAACGGTGGGTGTTGAACTATGCGCATTGCAAGGCCTAAACGGGCAGTACACCACTACAAATAAGTGTAACTTACCTGAGTGCCACAGCATCTCTCCAACTCCTCTTACTGTCGTCTGACAATACTGCCGGCCGCCACAAACTGACTGCCAAGTGCACGACTTACCTGAGGAAAGAGGGGCCTTTTATCCCTTTCATATTTGATACAGTCTTCAATTAGCCTTCTTAGTGCCTTGGGAGTTTCAGACCGGGTGCGATTTAAATCGGGTTGCAAGTAGCCCCCACCAACCATGAACAGAATCTGAAAGCAGACGTTTGGTAAACACCAAGAGACACTTAGAAAATCAACATACATAAGCCAAGTGAAACTGTTACTTTGGGTCAATTTGTCACCTGATCTTTGTTGTTGATGTGAGAATAAGGTAGCTGGCCGGTAACTAATTCAAACAGAACTATTCCAAAGGCATACACATCAGACTGAAAGGAGTACGGGTTTTGCTCCTTCATACGGATGACTTCTGGGGCCTACAACAAAATGTAACAATCATTACCGTACAATCATTACAGAATGTGCCGCTTCTGTTTCATAATTTCTATTGTTTTGATTGCTAACATCGCTCGTCTGCATCACAATTTGTGATCAACTTGCAGTGAAGCTTAAAATATTTTCAGTTTTCCGTTGGATAAAGATGAGAGGATCTCTTCCTGCCAGGAATGCACAATCGTTAAGCTGTCATACTCAAAGCACGTGTGCATCCAAGTGAAAATGGAATTTTAAAGGTAAAATACTTATCCTAAGGCCGGGAAAAAAAATAAGTTTGGTTCTCGGGCATTTCGAAGGTCGAAAAAGGACCAGGCCACCCGGCTTTTTATTTTATTATTTATTTTCAAAATGTTACGAAAATGCTCAACATTTTTCTATAATCTTTTAAGCAGTATGAACGTATAAGTTATACACGCCCAAAAAAGTCATCCCAAACACAGTAACGACGTATATATACGTAGAATTTTGAAGGTAAACTATGGGTCGAAAAACGCAATTTTCCACCAAAATATCGAAATGCGAAACGCTGAAATTCCTGACATGTTGTGCATCGATTTCTGTAAAAAAAAAAAAAAAACCTTCTTACCAATGTCTACAATTTTATTAAAAGCACTTTAGTTGAGTGGAGACTCACTAAAAACCACAAAAATGTCTTTCTCATTCTTTTTTCCTAAGTTAAAAAGAAGAAAATTGGTCATTTATGATCAGTGGTAGCGGTCGAATCATTTGACTGGGCGCTGCCGTCTTGTATTAGTGGGAAAGCTGGAATTCCACTCAATCTAGGCCTGTCAACATATTTTCTCGATGGCCATTTGGCAGTGGCCAATCAAGCTAATTGTAGTAGGCCGTTTCTGGCCATTTCGAGCTAACTTTCCAAAGCATTTGAAAATCGCGTTCCGTTATTGGCTGGCTGGCACCACGTGACCGATTTTGCGTGCTCTCATTGGCTGATGCACGATATCAACATGGACGCTGCCGATCGCTTCGGATTTCACGTGAGCGCTTGACGAGCTGAGTTTTAGTTCGTAATTGCAAATCACTAGAAAGTAGGGGTGTGCGGTTTTAATATTTTGGGTTCGATTCGATTTCGATCGATTTTGGGGAAGAACATCTCGATTTCGATTATTATTCGATTTCGTAATTCATTTTTTTTTCTTTTTCGATTTAAACTTTTTTTTTCAATTTTTATCAATAGTGCTAGCCTTAAAAAGATATTAATTTTAAGTAATTACACTCCTATAAACTAATGTTACTCCAATACATTGAACTTTGAATTATGTCTTCATTTAATGCGCAAAACTACATTTTGGTTTTAACACACTCCACCTTTTGAGTAGCACCATCCTTAGATTTTATTTAGTCAAATTAACTTCATATATTGTGCAAGTTTGGCAAATTATTGCCTCTTAGTTGATTGCTAAACTTACATTGGCATGTTGTAAGGCAATGACTACACTGTTTTAGCAATGATTAATATGGTACCATGCACAGTTGCCATATAAAACGAAGTCATTACACATTTTTTACTAAAGTTAATGCTTTACTTGATTGAAATTTTTTTGTTAAACTTTATTCAGTGTATTTACTTAAAATTTTTCATAAAATTGAAAATAATTCATCTCGTTACTCGGTGGGAATCTCGTTAATCGGTGGGAATCTCGTTAATCGAATTTTTCGATTTTGATTCTGACGGATTCGATTCGATTTCGAAAGCATAATAAAATCGAAATCGAATCGAAAGTTTCGATTTTCGCACAGTCCTACTAGAAAGATGATGTTTTACAGCATTAGAAAATTAAATCAGCAGCCACGATGCACAACTGAAATGGAAAAGGAGCCTATAAACCTTCACACTATTGCTTGTCAGGTGGGAACAACGATTTTTAGCCTAACTAACGCCAACTTTCGGACGCGTTTTGTCAACACGGAAATTTTCGATTTTCAATTCATTACCACCCGTAATTAAAAAAAAACAATGGTTCTCCGAAACTATTAAAGCCATTTGTCCGATTTTTTCTGTGCACTTTAATGAATATATGTTGCGTGCGTGTAATAAGTTTGAAATAATTGTGTCCAATAATTTTCTCAGGAATAAATATTTCGGTAGTGCCTCACTCCACGGGTAACTACGTAAGACGAATGAAATAAAAAGCGATTGACCCGCATGATTTTTGGGGACCCGCCCGCGCCCGAGAACCGAACAATTTTTTTTTCCTGGCCTAAAATACTTAAATTATTCATTTAGTGCTTTATGCCCAAACCTTACACTTAAGGTTCCGACCTCCCCACCACGTAGCGTCCCTACTTACAATCCACTAATCCCTCACCATCATTTGTCGAACTATCTGGTTCGCAAAGCACGGACGGTGAGTGGGTTGCACTAAAGTAGGATACGTAAAACTAATTTTACCTTTAAAATTCAATTTTCACCATAATCCCAAAATCTTTCCCTTTACCTATTGGCTGACTTCGTCCAACTACAGGTGCCGAGCCAAACCCGGAGCTATATGCACAGACGATACCTATAATCTCTTACCACACGAGGATCATCCTCAGGATACCTGAAGACGGACGTGCAACCAAGGGGTTCTTTGATCCAGGTAAACTATAGGGCACGTATAAGGCCTTGTACAATCTTCCCACTCAGGGGTTCAAGCCAAGGTCCTTAATGACCACTAGTCGTGAGGGTTTGTCTAACCTCTGGTTCTTCGCACAGAACTTAGATGAAACTTAGTTTGTCCAATTAGTTTATCCGGCTTCAGAGGAAGCGGGTTCGAGTCTTCCTACTCTAAGTCCAGTAGATCTACAAATCAGGTGCCATCGGCCACAGGGGACAACTGGGATGAAGGAGCCCAAAGATTCAGTACTTCCTGCAGGATGGAAAACAGGGTAAAGGCTTAACCAAACGTCCTCTATGATGAGTTGCCGGGGCTGTGCGTTGCCCATGCTTGAGGGTCCTGAAACGGGGAGACAAAACTCTGGAGTTGTCAGTTGGAACGGGTGGTGAACAGGTCCACCCAGTGCGTTCCCCACTGAAAGTTCATCCGGCAAACCTCGGGCATAAATTCCACTCTGTTGTGGGAATTTTGTCTGTCCGTGAGAGTTCGTTGGCCACTTCCTTCAACCACCCTGTAGTATGCCGCATAGAGACTGAACTCGGAAACTTATCCCATCAGGATGTAAGAGCGGATCCCATTCCCTCCGCTCCGCCGCACACATGCCACAGCCATGGTATTCTCCATGATGCCACTACCTTCCCTATTATGAGTGTTGGTCCTCAATGCGCTGTAACGGAGTTGACACTGGCCGGTCTCCTAGGATCACAAACAATTAATTTGTTACGGAAGCTAACACAAGATACTCCGGTATCCACTGTTGGCTGGCAAATACTGCTAACAACATTGATTTACGTTATTATATTTCTCGCTAAATAACTTTACAATCCTGAAGGCATTTCGAGAACTAGTCTCTGCAGCATTTAAGATTGCAAACTTCAAATATCGTCCTCTCAATGTCTAGGGAGGGGAAGACAGTAAGCGTATAGATCGTTAATAGAATAGAAGAAGACCCGAACCTAACTTAACAGGAAGGGGGAGGGCTTTACCTCGACTATTTCATGATTTTTACCTTAAAGCATTATTTTGGGGGTGGGCATTACCTTCGCCTGGGCGTTTAATATGCAATTTACAGCAAAGAAGTATCTTACCAAGAATTCAGTCTTCGACGGTGAATGATCAGACCTCAGAAACTTACAGCACAGTCAGAACATTATTGAGCGGCTCGGTTAATTAGACCAAATTGCTTGCTATACTGAGCATTACTGACCATGCTCAGCTTGCCGCGCCTTGGCTTGGGCATGGCACAGCTTGTCAAAATCCCAACTTACTACCATACTCTGTATTTGTAATTTCAAACCTTACACACTATTTCTTTTGGTACCGAAAAACCTTTTACCACTAGTGGTTTTTAACCATCTTTGGCACTCTCCACTTACCATCCATAATATAGACCCTGATGGCTGCTGAAACTGATGAGATCCACTCCAACGCGTTTTCACTGTTGCAAGACCAAAATCACCTATTTTCACTGTCAGATCATCATGTAAAAATATGTCTAAAATGTTGGTTAAAGACAAATTCCATTGAAGATTTTTATTAGAAAGATCATTTTAATTTGCATTCAAGTCATTACTCGTGGCACAAGATACAGCAGTATTTATCATTCTTAAAAAATATTTGCAACATCCAAGGAAACAAAACTTCATATTTGCCACGTCTCGTAGAGTGGGTCAACCCTGCTTAAGCTGTAGTATATTCAACATCCCTAATCTAACAAGTGTTATTTTAGTTACCCAGTAAACACAAACACTACAAAGTAATGAATTAGTAAAATGAAAATTTAACCTTTTAGCCAAAGAAAATTAAACGTTTTCAGAAATTCCATAACAGGTTTTTACTTCATGATTTTGGGCAAACTATGATCCAAAGATGGGCCATGTGGCTTTTATTTTATTTTTTATTTACTGAAAAAATAAAAAGGTTGTGCAGGGATTGGGAATTTTTTTTTTTTCTTATTATTCACACCAGCATGACCAACTAGGCGCTTCACGGCCAGACTCATACTCTAAAATCCTAAAATTACACAAAATCTTGTTTTTCTACAACATTTTCAACTGTGATTAACACAATGCTAGAATGTGGTTAATAATCTTATACAGCATGTTCCAGCTCAGATCCAACACACAATGGGTCATTTTTTTACTTTTTTTTTTTTTTTTTTACTTTTTTACGATTTATTTTTTACATTTAGCCTTCAAGCTATTGTTTTAATTTACATAGTAAACATAATTTAATCACACACTGGAGAAAAAAATCAGTATTGCCATGTACCGGCAGGTAACCGAAAGTATCAGCATCGAATCAGAATCAGGTAAACAAGAATCGGCATCGAACCGGTATGGGAAAAGTGATACTGGCACCGCATTAAATTGAACATTAGCTACCAATAGATGTACGCATATTTACAGTTGTATTAGGATACAGTAACCGTATTTATTGTTATTATTCCGTAGTTTTATTAGAAGTAAGCCATCATGGAAAATAAATTTTACTTGGTAACAATCCAGGAAAGTAGCTTACGTATTGCTTAACAATTCGGAATTTCAGACTTCATTTTTCACCCGTATAATGCAGCTGAAAAAGGATTTTGAGCTGTGGAAAATGCTTTTCTTCTGTACGCGTAATGCCGAAATTGTTTTAACCCAGTGCCGAGTGCCTGTCTTTGGTTAAAACCGGCATTTTTTGAGTCTCCCACTGAAGCTTCCAGGTTCCAAATCAAAACATAATCCACTCATAACTGTGTTCACTGTCAATAAAGGATACTATTGGACTTCATGTCTCTATGGATGATAGACTTGGCATGTAAATAGCTGCAACAAAAGATCAGTTCATTAGAACATACTAGAAATTTGCAATCAGTTTAGAAAAACAAAATCGACAACTACTTACTCCATGCCTTGAGCAGTCTGTCGTGCAACGTCGATTAATTGCAACATTTCAAACTTGGATTCTAGGACGTGCAAATGTTTGTACAAACTGGACCCCTCGCACCATTGTGTCACTATGGCAAGCTGAGGTTTTGACACACAACCCATAAACAGCAAAATGTTTACATGTCTCGTTTTCCTGAACGAACAAATTAAGCAATCAGTTTGGTTAGTAATCGTGCGATGTTTACATTACTTAACACAACAGGTCGCTAATGTCTGTCCGTCTATGTGCAAATGATTGATGTACGCGTGGGTGACCACTTTCAGAAATTTGACAGGATGGGTTACTTATTTACCGTTATAATTTATAATTTTTTAGGCACGTATCTTTTAAGTTTTTATTCAGATCTCTGCATAAATACTTTCCATTTGTACAGCACTGATTTCAGAAACTCCCAACAAAAGTAAATTATTGGGAAAAGATCACAGTATAGAACCGTAGATCTGTCAATGCTAGATTTCGCAGCTTCTTATTTGTCGCCCGTTTCCTTTGCAATATCTTTGACAATATTAAAATTCACCCGAAATGTCTGAATTTCATCCAACACCGTGCCCAAAGAAACACTAATTAAATGTTCGAAAAAACTGGAGGGTTAGAAACTGTTATAATTTTATAACTGTTTATAGTTTTATAAACTGTTAAATTACATTTAAACGACGACTTTAAAATTACTAGGCCACTTCAAAATTGAGTACATGCTGATGATTTTAGGTCTAAGATCCCTTTAAAGAAATTAAACCCCTGTCTTAGGCCTTCTTTAAGCAAGAACTGTGATGAGGCCAACACATTAAAAACGTTTTTCAACAACAGAAATGGGCACGGAAGGGGGAGACACGGGTATGGGACAAGGGTGGCATTTAGGCAGGAACACTAGGTTATGGTCGGAATTACTAAATAAAAACTCTGAATGGGGCCTTTAATTAAACTGAGGGAACAGGTGTACTTATTTTAGGAATGGCACAAGAGTGGGACGAAGCAGAATTACCCGTTCGTTTGGCATTGAAAGCCTTTTTTCTGGTCTTTTTATGCCACGTGGACAAAATGCCATTAACTTTAAGCTCGGAATGGGCCATCCAAATTTCATACAAGATATTCATGAAATGACTTGTTCATGAAGTGATATGTTGCCAGCGCTCTTTTCGTGGGCGCACACTTCGTCGTCAATGAAGATGACAGAATTTTCAAAGAGTTCAGAAGCCATTTTTATTGAGAGCAAAATACCTGTCTTGGTTGGGTTCTCAAAAGATTGTGAGAGATAGGTGGCAATGCCTGCTGGAAGTGAGCAAGGACGCCATCCGGTGGTAAGCTAATGAAGCTTTTTACAGTGAACTTAAAAGTTTTGAATGTTGAGCATAAATATAAATGATATTTAGCCTATAACTAAAATAAGAATTTTACGGTGGAAGTGAAAACTAGAAACCATTATTGATTTTATAGCTTAAGCCCGAATGGAGCATACAATTCTTTTCTTATAAAACACAAAACCAGAATTAATCAATATAGCAGATTCAAAAGTTATAATGGACACATACAGATTAACGCATGATAGACACCAACACAGGCCCCTGAGAAGCCCCTGATCACGTATCACTAAAAATTATGTGTTGAAAATACGCACTGCACTAAAATTGTTGGCAAAATGTCTATGCTGTTTGTTTACCTTAAAACAGCTACTTCATTTTTGAATGCCTGTAACTGCGCTGGGGTTGGGTCAGTGACATTCAACATTTTTACAGCGACGGGCCCTAATGGAGAAAAATTATAGTAAAAATTAGCAACATACATCTACTTAAAAAAAAAAACATGTGATTTCCAAATACCCCCCCCCCCCCCCGCCTGAATCAGGTAAATCAGTTTTTATCCCTGAATGCCTACCAATATTAAAAATTTACATTATTGTCTCTTTTAGAAGAATTTTTCTGACAAAATAAAAAATCCTTAACACCCACCACCAAGAGAGCAACCCTTGCGACTATAATTCCTCGCAACTCAAGTGTCGCACGTGTGTAGTTCGGAGCTAATCTTATATTTGTAACAGTGCACCGAAGGTGGCAACAATGAGGGGAGGAAGGGAGGGTTAGTCGGGTAGGTATTCACGGATTAAAAACTGATTTACCCCTTCAGCTGGGATCATGCATTTTCATCCCAGAATACCTACCTTCTCAATTAAAAACCTGCATCGTAGAAACTTCGACAACTAGGATGGAGGGCAGTTGCCAAAGACACATCCAGGGTCAGTTGGTGGTGTCCTTGCAGAGGGCCTTAAATATTCTTCTAAACGCAGAGGAAGCCAAGGGACAATACAGCAACAGCATGGGAGGCCATGCAACGCAGATAGTGTGAAGTGAACATGGTTTCACATTTCCAGGAGCCGGAGAGAGCTCAGACTTTGTTGGCGGTTTTCTTGACATTGTCGAATGCAGGGGTTTGGTCAGAATTTTCACATGCAAGGCAGATGACAGATATAATCTAGGAGGCCAACATGGCAAGAGCGGTTTGGTCAGTTCTGGTTCTGTAATGGCGGAAGGGTTCAGTATGTCATTTCAACTACTTCAGATCTTTAGTGGCATCAAGATAGTAGCAGAGGGCTCTAACAGGAGATGAGGTCTTTCGTCTTCATCGCCAGCAATAGGGCTAGTGTGGGAAAGGTGAAGGACTTGGATGCTACCATTGAACGTTGGGTTTTTGCTTGAAAAGAGGCTCATGACAAACGCCTCGCTGAAGACATTCCAGATTAAAAATGGAGATGGGCTTCATCAATGTTGAGGGCTTGGATCTCACTGCATCTTTTGCCTAAAGCCAAGACCCCCAGAAAAACAGTATTCCTTTTCAGTAAGGCAAGAGGCTCATCTTAAGGGTTTACATAGATCTTTGACAAGGCTTGTAAGAACAAAGGGTAGATCAATTAGCTCTCACCCACAAAGATATCTAGACAGACTGTTTCGCTCTTGTTTCTATTTTGCTTGCTGAAACCGTATTCGTTTCGCCCTTGACACCTTGATAGCTGACATGTTCATCCCTGATAAAATACAGATCGTTAAAAATTTCAGACAACTGGGCCAAAGATAGAGCCAGGGGATAAGTTTGGTTTCTACGACACCAACAAAGTCATGTCGGTTACTTTGAAAGTTAAAGCTGCCAATGATCCGGTTGGCAACTTTTTCAAAAATTCCGTTCGCTTGGAGTAGCTGGATGATAGTAGTCACGTGTGAAATTTTAGGACTGAAGGCACTTGATGCATTACTCTTCCCCTTTTCTGGGTCAGCTATGGATTCGTTTAACTTGGAAGCTGGTGGTTTTGGCTCGTCACGAAGACGTCTATCATAGGGATGTTGCACTGGTGGAAGATGCACACGGATGATTTTGTGGTCCATTCTGTGATCAGGACCTTGTCATTCCTCGAAAGTCCATCTGCCAGAATATAAAGAATTCCCGGGATGTGGAGGGAGGAGACTTTCATCTTCAGCTCGGTTCCCAGAGGAAGATTATGTTTGCTTGGTGATGAAGAGCTTGGGAGTGGATTCCCCCTCCCTTGCTCAGATAAGCATCGCAGTGGTGTTTGCCACTATGGATCTCAATAGTCCTTTCGTGAAGATCCTTCTGGAATGGAGCATCGCAAAGTAGATGGCAATAACACATTAACGTGTTGATTTGTCTCCTACATGGTACATGAGCCCGACCGATGTTGTGATGTAGCCAATATAGGCACCCCATCCAGTGGTGGACTGGGTGATGTTGGCTGGGTCGTGCTACCAAAGGATCTCTTCTTTTGGAAATTCTTTGGACATCCAGATTCTTATCTGATATGGATCCTTGATCAGTCTCCAAAGAGCCTTTCAAAACCAATGTAGAGGACTAACTCTCCACCTGCCGTATGGAACTACGTGTGTTACAGCATCCAGAAGGCCAATTATCTTGAGCAACTTCCTCATGAAAAAATTTGGTGATTCAGAAGGTCGATGATGAGTACCTTGAGTGAAAGAAATCTCCCCAGAGTTGGGCTGACGGTAAAACATACACGAAAAAGGGCTCCCCAAAACACAAATTTCTTCATTGGAATGAGGTGAGACTTTAGCAGGTTTATGTCGAAACCTATCTTTAATAGGAGATCGGCAGTCTTTTGTAAGTTCAGCCATTGTTCCGGAAAAGCCAATCGTTCAAATAGGTGTGTGTGAGAATTCCTCCAGCATGAAAGGTCGCAAGACTCGGATGGGTGAGGCAGGTGAATACCCTTGGGACTGTTGTAAGTCTGAAAGGAGAAACTTTGAAATGATAAATTGTCTTGTCCAAAACAAATCAAAAGAGGTGGAGGATACTTCGGTGAAGAGAACAAGGAGATAAGCATCCTCCACGCCTATGGAAATGGTAAATTCTCCGGCATAGCATCTATTTCCGAATGGATTAGTGTTCCATCTTGAAGTTCGAGTTCTCTATGAAAGAGTTCGGGATTTTCAGATTGAAAATCAGCCAATTTTCTCCCGATTTCTTGGGTACCAGAAAGATGGGGCTGTAAAATCCCGGTGTTCGTCAATCCTGGCAAATTTTTACTGCGTTCTTCAGCAGCAGGGACTTTACTTCGGTGTGTAGGAGAGGATCGTAGGGGGCACTGAAGTCCCAAGGAGGAAACTGTGTGAGTTTTGGGTATGTTTGAACCTCAATTTGTAGCCGTCCGAGATCACGGACAAGAGCCACTGATCATATGAGATCTCGCCCCAAGCTTCTACCTGATTTGTTAGCCAGCCACCAACCGAGGTGGAATGTCGTTTTAGATGCACCGGAGGGTCCATAATGTCAATATTTTACCTTTCCTTTTCTCACTGGGGATTTGTTGCAAGATTACGGCTTCCGCTCAAGAGTTAGTTGGCGTTGGTTTCTTCGTCCTTTACCGCGGCTAGGACCGTGAAAGGCACCTCGAAAAGGTTTTTGTGTCGTTAAAATGGTCCCAGTTGCCTTTTGGTTTGGTTCTTTTTCAGATGAGTTGGTTGAGTGGTGGTAGCTTGCTTAAGTTCAGCAGCCGAGGAAGGAGGAATCTTCACGATTTACCCTCTGAAGCGTATGACTGCCTCATGGAAGAGTAAAGTCCTCAGTTCTTGTATCTTGGTTTTGTGTAGACCACTGGTCGAAGCAAGAATGGCATCTCAGCAGAAAAAGCATCGAGTTAATAACACCTCTAGTCTGCCAATGCAGGGCTTCCAAAGAACATCCTGCAGCTTTACGACGTAAGATCGACGGTCGGTCCAACTTCTTTGCAGCAACATTTCCAGTATAACCCAGATTGTGAGCGATTTCCATGCAGGCGGCTGCAGGAGTGTACAGGGCTCTGATCTCTATCCTCTGTATGTTTTCGAGGGTCACGAAGTTCTATATGAAATCGGTAACAACGTTGTTCCAAACTCGAGAGGAGCCTACTCAGGAAAAAACTTTCCTTGTCGAAAGAAGCGAACTGTTTGGTTGTTGTTGCTTTACTTTTCACATTGAAAAAGAAATTGTCAGAATTCTTTTGCCTTTTGTGGAGGGGGAGGCGGGGTCCAAATAAGTCCATCAAGTTTCCGTACGCTCAGAATAGACCACAATAGCGGTGTAAGAAGCAAATAATGCCAACTGAGGAATGTTACTCTGAGTGGAGCTGATTTGTCACGATTAGAAAAGCAAGCATAAGTTCTAGGGCCACGATTCTTCACGGTGGGAGATGAAATATCTGGTGGCCGAAGACAAAATTCCATGGATACATTTTCCATCAAAGAAGCGATAATTTCAGTTGGGAAATTAAGGCAACATCCCTTGTCTTCATGGTCGGAGCCTGCAGAGTTTGCATCAAACTCCTCATAATCTTCATGGAAGGAAACTAATGTACTTGTCTTTACTTTTATTTTCCAATGATGCTTGTTACGAGGTAGCCAGATTACTAATCAGCGTAATTTGCGCAAGCAGCATAGGATCCGAAGATAAGAGCAGGTACGGAAGTCAGTGCCAGTCTGAAAGGTAGCACAACTGCCAAACAAGAGCGCAGGCCCGGAAGGTAGCACAGGTCTCATAGTATGCGCAGGATACGCAGCCAGCGTAGGGTGCGCGGGTAACTTAGATTATGAAGGTATCATCCACCCTGTGCTTGTCATTGGTTTCTCACCAGAGCCTGGAAGTTACAAAATCGATGTAGAGTTTATATCTTTCTTCAAAATATTCTGATGAGACACAGAACGCATTCTGTGTTCATATTGCGAGAGCGTAGCAAAGGGCAAAGGTAATTTATAAGCGACTTCGACCTGGGTAAAGATCTTTTTGAACATGGAGCAGTTCTGTTCCGAGGTGGCGTCCTATAACGGGAATGGCATCGTGGAGGAGAATCGTGCCTGCAATAAAAAGAATGTTCTTCCAGGTACCTTGATCTGTAATGGAAGTAGAAGCCACCATAATAATGGTGAGAGGTTCTACGATGGTCAACGAAGTGTCGGTTTCCATGACCATCCTACTTGTAGCTACACTGCGGCAAAAGTCGACGTACGTGGTGCAGGTGGCATTGGCGAGTTCAGGAATCCAGATACGAGCTGCAAGATTTTTCATAGTAATGTCTTGAATACCTACGATGACGCAATCAGGATTTTGACAAAGGAGAGGATCGATAACGCGATTTAGAATGACCGTCAACATCAAAAAGGAAGACTTGGGCGAAGGTTACGTATGAAGTGTAGGTGGTGTAAGGGCTAAGAGGTTCCGGAGCCAAAAGAACAGACGCAGATCACTAGAAATGTTTTTGGACGCAGTTTTCATAAACATATAAAACATTACCAAGCATTATGGTTGCGTTAAATTCAACGCTAATTTTCTGATCAGTATTAATAGCCTCATTAACAACAGGAAAAACATAATCGTTTTAATTTTCTTCCCTGGTAAAAATGGTATCGGGTGAAATCGGAGATTGAGGCTTAACAAGTGCTAATTTAAGATCGCTAACGTCATTCATAAAACATTGAGATTGCTTTAAGCTGGCTGAAAGAAGGGGAGCCCGAAGTTCAACGTTTCTAGGCCTAGATAAATAGACAACGAAGTAATCAACGTAGCAACTGACTCTGGGCTAGCCCGACGTGTGGGAGTTGGAGCACACCAAGGAGGGAAGACACCATAATTAGGGTTAAAGTACATGGGTAAACCAACACAGCGGAACCAGATTTCTGAAACCAAACATGTTTTGAATGGTGAAGGAATAGCCGGAACAGATTTACCATACTTTCTTGCTTTTACGAGAGGCAACACTATTGACAGGAGAAGCAACGGCCTTGGCAGTACATTTATGGATCTTTTCACGCTTCTCCAAATAATTTTCCAATGAGATTTCAGAATAAAAGGGCAAATCTCATAGCAGTGGATAGAGTTGCTGCTACAAAGCCGGCAGATAAAACATAGAGTGTGGAGATAGTTTATTCATGATGTCCACGCTACTGGTTTGCGAGCCCCGACCGTTTGACCGATTTTCCGTACAGTTCAACAGATTAAAGGACAAGCATCGGAAGATGGTGTCAAAGAAAAGTCTTGATTCCTAGATGTCAATATGATAAAATGGGCACAAAGCACACTCAAGCGATACACAACACACAAACACTATGAAATAAAACAGTCTGTTGGCCAAAAAAGGTCAGAAAGAAACGGAAAAAAACAGTCATAGCGCCAACGGCAAGCCCGCACGCAGCACTGCTGACAAATAAAAGATGTGCTTTGAATTGCGCACACTGCGCTCGAAGTGAGAGGAGTTACCATCACAAGGGTTTCTTGGTGGCGAGTGCCAAGATTTTTTTTATTTTGTCAGGAAAATTTGTCTAAAATAAGCAATAATGCAAATTTTAAATTGAAGAGGTATTCTGGGATAAAAACAAGCTGAACATAGCAGATCGAAAAATTGTGCACCTAGGCCTTGAAAAGAAAAATT